>JADANN010000445.1:1242500-1361381 GCA_018806985.1 Angiostrongylus vasorum
GCAGTTCATGCATGCTCAGTCGGAGTGTGTTGATCTCATTGGCAAGTGGCATTGCCCTGCCTTTTTTTCTCAACTCCTTATCTTTGCTATTACATCGTAAGTTTTGTGTTTCATGCCATTCGTCGACTTTTTTCCTGTTTTGGTTAAATTTGTTGAATAGCTTTTCAAATTTTCAATTGCCACTGTTCTTCGTAATATAGCATTCCGTTTTCGTCTTACTTGATATGATATTTTTCCTTTTCAATCCTATTTTAGTTACTTCAAAGGGATTCCAGTAGGTATCCTCTTGTTAAGAACTACATCGATTTCCTCACGCTTAGCTGGGCAGGCATGTTTTTATTCCTGTATTTTATAAACACGTGTATATGTATACATATATATGTACATCTGTATATGTGTAAATGTAAATGTATGTATGTATACGTAAATAAGTCAATGTACAGAGAGATAGTGGTATTTTTTCCACGACCCGACGTTGCATATCGTGCGAATTCCAGCACTTCCTGCTTTTGATCCGTTTTCTTACATTCATATTCCATGCAGGTTTCCGGATTTTGGGTGTGGATTCGGCTGCTACCTGGGGATTTTTGGTCTTCTGAATGTTGCTCCATGTTGGTTGAGTTCATTTTCTTCGGCATCCTGAGGTGGCTGCGCCAGGGCGTTTTCATATAGAAGTATTCCTTAGAAGACCAATGACCAGGATAGTGGTGTTATTGGTTTACTCTTAGATGGGCTTCCTGATCGAAATTCCGGACTCCTTCTCAGCTTGGGAGGCCCTGCTGAAGGTACATCCCTCTGCTGTACATCGCATCTCGAGGGCCACCTAGCCACGATGAGGCGGTAAACCGTTGAGAGGAAGTACATGCATTAGTTATTCGGAAATTAATGGCGAGTTTCAGTTTGTATTTTTAAAGCAATGTATGTCAGCTTAGAATAAGCTTAACAAGTGGAAATAAAAACCATTAGATTCTACACATTTTTGCCAATGAGAAAGGTCTGTACCAGTTGCCAATGTTTCGGACTTCTGGAGGCGATAAAGTTGTTGAATGCAGTTTCGTTTTCGACTAAGTTCCTGAAGCATTTCTTGCACAGTAAGTTGTCGAGTTGCTTGAAGAAATGGGAATTGGTGGACGAGAGTTCTGGTGGGTATGTTGGTTGAAGCAGAGAAACCGAGCTCCTTCAACCTATGAATCGTCAATAGTTTGACATGTCGCCGTGCGATATCCAAAATCGTTGTGAAGGATTAATGCCTTTCCGTTGATCGCTGCAGGGTACCACTCTTTCGAGAGTCTGAGGAAAGGGGAGTGCTGATGAAACTTCAGTCGTTATTAAATCAGTGTTGCATTAATTGCCATCTGTTTGTTTATCCTATTTATGTAAATGTTATGTTGTCCAAAACGCATAAGCAAATTGTTCAATGCCGATGTTACTAGAGACGGTCTTAAGAGAACTTCAGCAATGTATCCTAGCCCGGCAACCAGGAATCTTACATCTATTCGCCTTAATGAAATGTTTAAACAACTCATCGGTTGCCTTTACACTCATTAATAAATTTCAGGAAGTCGCTCCGCAAGATCAGTACTTATTAAGCTTATTCCATTACAAGCGGCTATTACCGCTCTTTCGACCTATGCTTTATTATGGGGACGAGAACGGTGATTTCCTTTGTGTTGTTTCCTTATATTTCGAGTACTTTATAAATCAGTGGTGCTACTAGATCTAGATGGCTTTGTGAGTGCCTTAGTTTAAATCAGTTCCTTATTTTCGACCTGCTTAAAAATATTTGACAGATTCCCTTTCTAGGTTTTTCTTCCCCTTTTTGCCATTGTCTATTAATCACTACGTAGGCTGTACCACATTTAGTGGAAATGTGGTTATCCACTTTACATAAGCGAATAGAGTGCCACATGTGATTCAATGATCATTATTTCGTTACAAACCTGTGTTTCAAATATTGGGATACAGTTTAGTCTGTGTGAAAAGCTGGACAGTTCACTGAGAGAACTGAAATGTTTCAGGATATTCAATACGTTGGACAGCGATCCAGATTTTACTCGAGAGCTGCTTATTTCTATACAACTTAAGCCCACTTTTAAGCAACGAATCATGGACTTCTTGCGCGCTGTTCCATACTTTAGTGACGTTATTGGGAAACCAGGACCAGAAACTGAGCGATTACGGGTCACGTAAAAGTGGAGCCTTAGGACGTAGTAGAAGAGTTGACTTTTCTTACAGTACGTGATTTAATAAAGCTTCCAAATAAAGGATTTCAAATTTTCATTTCTTATGTTATTAGGCTCACTTATCGAAATTCATCGCAATTTTACCATGCTCGTTGGCAGCTGACTTGGTGCCTTTGTTTCCATTTGCATTAATAAGCGTTTACATGCAATAGCAAAGTACTTTTATTGGTGGTGCTTGTAGTATTCTTTTCTAGAAGGTGATTCATTATTCTTAACAGGGCATAGCAATCGTAGGATGAAGTGGAATATGTCATAATCCATGATTCTGAGAAACACATCTTATAGTTCCTAAGAGGATCTACTCTCCTTGAAGAAATTTGTCCTCATCGAATGATGCGACATCCTCATATGCACTCGGACTGCGCATATTTCTAGGAAAAACTATCTGGTTCTCAGTTGAAGTATTCGATTTCATGCAAAGAGAGTATAGCAGTGTCATTCGATGGTTATGGGCTTTGAATAAGTGGAGCATCAAACTGCTGCATGAATACCGGTGTGTTGCACTGAATGCTGAAAATAGGAAGATCGTTTGTAAAGGCACTATGGAAGACGGTATAAACAATAGGTTTACCGCCGCCTTCGTGTTTGATTCCTAGATTCGCCGAAATAATGAGTTTCCAAAAGGAAGTAGTATCAATGATGTCACCGACGAGCGCCTTCCTGATTCTTATCTTTCTGTCCATTTGCTATTCTCCTTCCGCCCTTCAGAAACCTGTTCTCGGATTCCAGTCGTGCGTAAAACACGCATATATTGTTCTTCTGGTTATGTTACTGAAAGCGTTCGTATTTGTCAGCTTCATTCCATTTTCAAATGCATTCCTCGCCAGCGCCTTCTCCTCCGTTTCCCAAGCTGGAAAGACATCGAACTGTAAGAACTGGAGCGAATATGGACCTTGTTTCAGGTAAAAGAAAGCAGAAGTTGACGCTGAGGCCTTTAGATGCTATCATTATGCGAAATAAATTTTTTACGCTTTGTAAAGTTACAATACCACCTTACCTAAAGGATACAAGAAAGGTAATGCGTAACATCGCAAAACTAAGAATGCATGACTTCGCTGCATGTGTTTTGGTCCATTTATTGAGAACGAGCAGTCAGAAGAAGCTAGGAATTCCATGTCTAAAACATCTTGGGCAGTAATTTCATAGAAGAAGATGCACCACTTGGCCCCCCCCCCATTTCAGGCCCCCCATTTCACTTTTAAATCAGTTATTTCATCGGATTTCAATCTGTTGTCTATTACGTCGGATCACATGACATGCTATAGCTAACGATTCATATCTCTCATTTCATTTTCAGCCGTTCTAAGCGTGTTTCTGTCAATTTTATCCTTCACGTACAAAAGTATCTGAATGGCATGCGATAGGGATACTTTCTGCTGAGAGATTTTCGGCTTCATACTTTCAAAACTTAGTTATCATGTGCAGTTAGATGTGCATGCTTCGATTCTCCTTGTTGCACAGTAGAGCCGATTTCTCAGCACGTCATTCTGTCACTTTCATGGGTACTCTCCTGTGTGGCGTTTCTTCCTCATAGTTCCTCGTGGTTCCTGTGTTTCTGGACAATGTCTGCGAAATCAGTTTCAGGAGTGGACAGCTAGCAGTTCACTTAAATCTGCGTAGTGTTTTCTAAATGCGTCAACAGAGTGTTCGTTTTCTAAATTTCCACTGCCTTAAAGTAGTAATAATAATAATAAAGAATGCTATTTTGGAGGTGAGCAAGCATAAATCTTAATGCCTCTATGATAACATTTTGAACGACTAAGAAAGCTATGTGATGAGGTATTACTTCGTACAGTAGGGGTTCCTTTTACGTTTCTTTTAAATAACTATAATAGCCTTCGATCATGGACCAATAATCTACTTTCAGTACATCGATGACTGTTTCGGGTTTCCACTCTTCTGTAGACATTTTTTCACGGTTCGTGTTGGGCAAAAATAAATCTGACTCTCATCAGTAGCATGAATTGCTGACTTCACTACCGTGTTCTCTCGACATCACCTCGTGCGGCCGCAAACTGTAGTGATTGCAAGGGTAGATTTGCCGCTTTACCGTTCTGTAAAAATGGCGGCGACTCCGGACGTCAGTCTACTCTCAACTGGCCTTTTGACTGAAATGTAGAGCTTATCAGCTTGGATAACACTGTATCGATCCATTTATAGAATTCAGCCGGATACGGACTATCGTTAAATCACTGTAATGAGACAGCTGTATCAAATACAAAACTCCCCATGTAATCGGAAAACCTTTCTTGACAACAGCACTATGAACAAAAAATAGTTGCGCAAGAAGAATAAGTTCGGTGAATCCTTGAGTATAGCCTATTAAAAGGATTTAAAGGGTATGCAAATAAATTGAGTTGTTCTAAGCATATCCTTGTTAGAGCCAATTAGGAGAATAGAGTCCGCGAGATTACTAGAGGACTTTCCGGCCGTTGAAAGCAGAGCCTCCGCAGATTTTGGTATAAGGAAACATCACTGTTAGACTTTGACAGAAAACCTGCAGAGGCAGAGCTGTATGGAATTGCGTATGTCGAAAAAAAGTAAATAGGAAGTTATCGAGAAACGAACAATAACGAAGTCAGTGCTCATTAAGCTTAACGTTTTGCTCGCCTGAAAAGGCTGGTCTTGAAAAGCCACAGCGAATTGGCGAGAAAATTTCGAACCGCAGGGAGTGTGTATCTCCACATGATATTGCTCTATTTATTGTGTGTTCTTTCTCGAAAAACCTATCTGCACTGTAAATTTCAGTAAGAACTTGTCTTAATAAATGGGTACGAAAACGCGCGTGTAGCGCAGTGGTTGGAGCTGCCCTGCAATATACATGTGGTCGTTGGTTCGACACTACACTCTGGGCTTATCAAACCTTCCACCCCTCTGGGGTCGGCATATTTATACTAGAGTTCTTCGAAAAGAGTGTAGCACTACAACACTGATCCATAAGCCACCAGGAGTCATTTTATGAGTCAGATATGCATTTCACTCACCTAGCGATGAAAGTTGGTTGCCTAGCGTGCCCGTCAGGGACTGATCAATGTCATACTCTTCATCCTTTTAATCTTTACACAAAAAGAACTTTTATGCTGCTTTGAATTCGTACTAGACGTGGTGGGGAGTGGTTGAAGGTTTCGAAAAAAGAACGCAAGGTTAGAGAAATAAGGAAAATTGGTACAAATATCTATCGAATAGATGAATCTCCTGGTTTTTCAGTTGCGCCATCCTTTATTTGCATGATTTTTTTTGAAATATTCATGAGAAAGGTTATCCAGGAACATCAGGACACTGTGTTGCTCTGCATCTGAACAAAATAACATTGAGAAGTCATAAAATTGACGGAGTTATTTATATCGCGATAGGTAACACATGTGAGTAGAGACATGATGATGCAGCGACCACACTATCAAACCACAAGGGTATACCTTTTAGGAAAAGACTGGAATCGTTGTAAACAAACGTCAACTATTCTGCGATCACTTCTTGTATCATCCTACTCGGCTCTTATCATCGGTTGTCGTAAAAGATACATTTTATGTGGGCTAGCTGATTTTCGACACCTTGGTCTACACACCGGCCTTTCTAATCATTGATCCCTAATGTGGGTCCGACCTTTAGATTCGTCCCCGTCACCATCGTGGTACTCCCAAAATCGCTCGTTTGATTGTACGTCTAATAGCGGAGAATGATCTTTCATCTTGTTTACGTAGCGATCAGGTTCCCGATGTGTACGTTTAGGCAAAAAGAATTGTAGACTCCAGAAGTTGGGCACGAAATCGGATGTGCTTTGTTCTCCTCGTAAATTCTAGACGCTCTTGAAAGCTTCCCGAACCACTCGCTTCCTCCTGCTCACCTCTGGAGTAATTCGTTCGTCATGTTCACCTCCCTCAACCTCGACAAACATAGCTGGAGCGCTCGGAGATATTCATTCTGTTGAGCGTGAATGCGGTACTAGAAACGAATCTGTCTCGTATGAAGATCATCGTTTCCAGATCCGATCAAACACCAATCCATTCAAGAGCGCTGTCGAATTCGACCAGCATTCATTTTGCCTGGCTCATGGTTGACGTTTTAAGAACGACATTATCTGTAAAGCGAAGACAACATTATTCCCGCCAGCCGTCATTTTTCACTCCCATGTTGTCCCATTTCAATTTTCGCGTGACATTCTTGGGGGTGGCTGTAAATATTTTCGGCGAGATGGCATCGCGTTGTCGAACCGCTCTACGTCGATATTAACGTCGTCATAGAATGTTGGTATTTTAGTTGTGAAGTTTTTTATATAGCCTAGGGGGATGTCCAAGTATTTGGTAGGGATGTTCTCGGTGTCCAGAGCCATCCATGATGGCTTCTATAACATCTGATTCGAAGGCCTTTTTTAAGTAGAGAAAAGTGAGGAGAAACGATCTCAGTGATTCTCTATATCGTGTGGATGTAGTCTGTACTCATGCAGCATGCAAGTCAAGCGATTGTTGTATGAACTTCCCTTTCTATGCAATAACACGGTTTTGCTGGTCTTACACTGATTATAAACTTTGCATTCTGACAGGTAACGTGTGAAAAGCCAATTTAAGCTGTTTTTTGAGGACTGGCGATAGATTCTTCAGGTGTTCAGATTCAATCCTACCAGGACCGGGTGTTGTAGGGTTCTTCATCAACGAGATAGTACGCCAGATTTCAGAATGAGGACAAGTAGAACGACATATTCGTCTTTACTGATTGCACAAGGAGGGAGTAGAACGTGGCTGATGATCCTCACAACCAGTGGAACGCTAGCTAATACTGCTGCTCTCATCCCACTCTAGGATCCTTCTTTATCGCCATTCTACGGAGTATTGCAAGTCCGTACGTTTGTTCGAGGTTACCTACGATTCGTGCGATTCAACATTGGCCTATTAAAAGATAAAAGGATAAAGCTCTCGGCGTCGATCAATCCCTGAGAGATGCGCCATGCATTCGACTTCATTAAGCATCGTTGGAGGTGATTGAATGCATACCTGGTCTTTACAATGACTCGAGGTGGCCTACCGATGTATCGAGTCAGTGCTGCTATCCTCCCAGACAAGTCTGGTACCAATTTGCCGACCCCGGGGGATGGAAGGCTTGCTGGGCCATGGGCGCGGGGATCGATTCCACGTGTATGTCGCAGTGGCGCCTCCAACCACTGCGCCACACGCGCCCTACATTGGCGTGTTAGGTCTGGTATTCCTTGAGACAGGCATCTTTTGGTGATTTCTCTACTCTCGGGTGCTTAGCAGCAACGAGAATGTGTTGAATAACCCAGTCGTCTTTGTACATGACTTCGTAGAAATCCGACTCAATATACTAAACAAATCCTTAGTAACAGTACCTTAAGTAATTAGGTTTCTAATTTTCTCGCGTTACTTGCTTTTGCAAAGGAGTCTTGTGCGAAGTAAGCAATTGTCGGGTGATGTACAAAAAGTCTTGGAACAAGAGCGCCCTGATTAGGCAAAACCTTCGATCGCTTTATGGCACAGTCCATTGGGAGAATCACCCGGCAACGCTGAGTGTGAGGCTTTGGAATTGTGGGGCTATCATCGATGGTCCCTCTCATGATAAACACATGAGAACCACTTAGCCTGTGCGCTCCGTTTTAAGTCGGGTGTTCCAATGTGAAGTTCTTCAGAAGTTCTCATTGGTGCAATATTAGCACTGAGATTGCCAATTACGACTTTAAAGGGTGTATGGTTATCTATGTAGGACTCCAAGTTCATATAGAACCCTCCGACTCGACTTCGCCGTAATGCAATGTCGGAGCATTGACGACGAAAATTGTCGAGGTTGGCACTGATTCACATCTTCGCAAACGTAAACTTCGGATTCGGATCGTTAGCTGTTCAAGTGATCGATGTTCATGCTAAAGCTCGTATTAGTGAGTACATTGAGTACACCAACGATGCCGAATTCCCTGCCAATTCTCTAATGCTTCGAGGAACATTTCTTTTACCGTATCATAAAGGCTGTTTCTTGAATGGTGTTTTCTCGTCTCATTCAGTATAAGCATTGTACCGAACATTCTTAGCTTTCATCATTAGGTCATCTATGGGGTATTTGGATATCATTCGTTCTTTATAGGTACAACTAGTGATTTTACTCCTTGAAAATTGATGCAGCCTAGAATAGCTCCGGACGAGAGTTGGGCGCCACAAATTGCACAACCCGTGTGATCTCCTATTGCAAATTGCTCATAAACCTTCGCTTTGCTGACGACATCGTCATCTTTTCGACAACTACCATTGTTGCAGAACGGTGCCCGATACCCCTAACGAAATGGAAGAGAAGATTTGAATGCGCATAATGAGGAACTTGATGAAAAATTCATGGTGAGAAGGTGAACAAAGTTGAAGTCACAGATGGGAACAAGTAATGGATAATGAAATGTCCGTCGCAAATATCACCATGCTCGAAGGAAACTACCGCCATGGTCGACGATTGTCCGAGAAAAGAAAGCAAATGAACGAAGTGCTGGGGCCCAAAGTATTCATGAAGACAGGCCACTAAAGTATCCCAGCAACAACAGCTCTGAGATTTTACCATCTTCTGCGTACACTTGCAACTCAACGCTGGCGGAATGGGATAACGCATCCCCATATCCTAAACGATTTAAGACCTCCTGTGTTGAACACCTGTGAACGCTGTGGCATCACTGTCTGGGTAGTTTAGAGAAAATGACGCTTGAGCAGCACTTATAGAAGCTTATATAAGAATAGACTTGCAGGGATTTTGACTTATTCGTGTCCTCTGACCGAATGGGAGAAACCTCGGGTGCTCATCAGATGCGCGGACAGGATGGTGTTTATTAGTGCCCAATTAACTCACTCGGTTCTTAACAGGACTATGCTTGCTACGGGTGATATTTCTGTATCCATGAATCTCTTCCATTTTATCTCATACGGTCAGTCATTCACCTGTATGGCGGGGATCCAGGTAATAGTAGGGGTTAGGCACTATTCCAAAGGTCACCTTTGCTTGACAGCCACGTGGATTTAAAGAGAGTTTTCCGTCCTTGTTGTGTGGTACTGGATTGTGATTTCTGTATGCATGTAGACCATTACTGTATTACGTAGGTTCTCCTGGGTAAGTCTATCAATTTGGCGACCTTGGAGACATGGAGGCTTGGTTCATCCAGTGCGCGGTATCGAACCGAAGTCAGGTGTGTTGCAGAGCACATCGAACCACTGCGTTACAGAGACCTTTGATCTGGTCGTACACCACCTTTAATCTTACCATTCATCGAGCGACGACAGTCATTTCCCATGGATTACCATTAAGTTGTTTATTCATACCTGCCATTATCATACCTCATAGGCATGGTTCGCCGATGTCTTTTACTCTTACTTCTGGTGGCGCAAATATACCCAAGGTTGCCTTTCAGTAGACCTGATGTTTCTGTGTTGTGGGTGACTTTCTACTGCCAACCACAACCTTCCCAGTAATGACACATCTTCTTGAATTCAAGCTTTTGGCAGAATCATTGTGCACAGTACAGTCCGCACACTTCAATATGACTGAGCTATATAGAGGTAACAGTTCCCAGGATCGACTTTCTATCAACCTCAGCATTGGAATATGAATGCGTCGTTTTCTTATTCAGCAATATACAGAGGTATATTCTGCAAGTCAGCCCAATGGAGAACCGACGAGAAGACGTTCTCATGTGTGTCTCCCTGACTTATTGTAACGTCGCAGTTAAAGGTTTCTTACCACACTACGTACCAGACATCCACATAGTTTCAAGGCTTGGGAAGATTCAGTGATGGAGATCGCTGGAAGTATTGTTTAGAACAAATACTTTTCATTCCGGATTTCAACTCGAAATTCGATTTTTGATTTATGTGTTCACCAAGTTCATCCACTTTCTTTCTGGACGACCTTATTATTCCCGGCGCCTTCTCTGGCTATGAAACCGCAAATGTAAGAAATAGACGATAAAATCGTCTAAGATGATGCTGAGATATTTGCAAAACTCCGTACCGCAGGTGTCTGCGGTGGTGGGGAACGAACGCGCTATTGTCCTTTCCGCGGCGTAACGCTTTCACCACCACACCATGCTGGTCCTTAGTTTCGCCTGTCTCTCAGCTAGTTCTATCGATCGGCGCCATCACCAGTCACCCATTGTATTTCACATGATACCCTGCCGTTAAAAAAATTATAGTAGGCAGTAAATAAAAAAAGGTTAAGATAAAATCGTCATTATATTACAAAGAGAAAAAAATTTTTGTAGTATGATATGGTTTGTTCGACCACGATCAGCATATTTCTCAAAAGCCCAATTCACTAATGACTGAAACCAGTAAGGGAAAAAAGGATGATGCGTCCGCCGTTGATCAATCCCTGAGGGATGCGCCATGCATTCGACTTCATTAAGCATCGTTGGAGGTGACTGGTGCATATCTGGCCTCTACAAAGACAAAGACTCGAGGTAGTCTATCGATGTATCGATCCAGTATTGCTATCATCCCAGACAAGTCTGATACTAATTTGCCGACCCTGGATGGATGGAAGGCTCGGTGGGCCACAGGCGCTGGGTTCGATCCTAAGTGTGATGTCGTTTGTCATAGGGAGCCTCCAACTACTGGGCCACACGCGCCAGTTAGGAATAATCAGTAATTTTCGATATGATTGGTCACATACGAGCTAGATCCACATAGCGACGACGACCAGCTTGAGATCATCAACTCAGATCGACGCAGCTCTGAGCAAGGCGATATCGCCGAAACGTTAGCCGGATAAAAGTTTTTATACCAGCCTCATGTCGGATCAGTTATATGAAAACTATTGAAAACACTGTTAAACTAACAGTAAGTGTGTGTTTTTGTTTCTAAATGTTAGAAAATTTTTATAAACAGTTTTGCATGTTGAAAAAGTTGAAAAACACTTTTAGTTAGATACCCACATTTTTATCCAAAAAATGAGAAAGGTGAGGTAAAGTATGAATATGAAGAATTGATTAGGATCTAAAACATCACAAAAATTAAGTCTGAGAGCTAAATTATTTATAAGCTAGACGATGAAACGATAAAATAATAGTGCGTGAGAATCCTTTGCAGCACTTCTGGATCGCACATTCTGGAGCCGTCTTCCAAGCCAGTGCTACCAGAACAGGTACATGTCGGTGAGTATTTGTCAGTTTCAACAAGTTGATCTGTTAAAAATCATAGGACTATGAAACAGAAGTAGTTGTGTGATACAATCCATACGGTATGACTTTCATACCTCCTTTTCTTTCTTGGAATTCCTAAACTTTCAAGAAAAAAAACGAATAGAAATATTATGCTTTTAAGTGGAATGTACCACGAAACAGTAAAGACATGTTCTGTGGACCATGTCTGACATATTGCTTTGATTGCCTTCATCCATTACTTAAAATCCTAAGTGGCGTTAACATTTATGCGATGCGCTACGGTTGGGATGACGCTTAATTTTCATCGAGTTTGGAGGGGTTTTTCATGGATTTGCGAGTTTTTTGGGAATAAATGACATTTTTTTCAATAGCTAGAGCAGCTGAGGAGTTGTGGACATAAGAGGAATGTAGAAGAGACTTTGCTCTATCGCTCTATGGGTATGAGCGCTATACGTGCTACTATTTGCTGTATATTATCGTAGTCCCTCATACGAGCACATTTTTTGTCAGCATTTTGAAGTGTTTTACAAGTTATGCTGTGTTTATTCCTGTATTTCTATACGAATTGAAACAGCAGTCAGTTGCTTTTCAAACTACCAATCAATGGATTTGTCCAAGAAGTCTTTTTGTACACTTATAAGTGCAGAATAGAGCTATTCTCATCCAACACACGCCCTAAAATCTGCATTGTATAAGTTATCGGTAGGTTATAGGAAATATAGAGAAAAGACATTCACCTTTATACGCTTTGAAGGAGGCGAAATTCGCCGAAATGTCAACTGTTAAAAACAAATAATTCAAGAAAACTAGGAAGGAGTAGGGAAGAAAAGTAATATGTGAATTATAGGAAAAGGATTCTGAGCGCCAAAAATATACCGCCAGAAGGAATGTGCTCCTTACATGGCTCACATAAGCATTCGGCACGTTGCGCATGATTACTGTGTAGAATGCACACGTTCGCCTATGTGTTGAACATTACTGTTATGTTACTGCGAAAATGCAAATGCGCTAATATCACAGGTGATTGGGACAAAGATGATGGCAATAGAAAACCCTTCTCCACACTCTTGAACTATACTCTGAAACTAATTCTCAACATTTTAAGAGAAACCTACTAGTGGTGAACAAATTTCAGTTGATCACTGGCATTGGTAATCCAATTGTCCAAAAAGTCATGGACTACGCTGAGATGTTCAACAAGTCGGCCAATGCTTGCGGAATGTGCAACGTGCAGGTGTCTTGCTCTCCGAGATGCGACTACACTCCCGGGTTTGTTATCAGATTTCCTTGTATGGATATCTTAAGACCGAAAAGGCTAGTAGATGCTAGGGTAGCATCAAGGTAGTGAAAAATGAGGTCGTGTAAATACCACTAGCCTCGGTATGTGTGATTTATTCGGTTTCTGGCGAACAGAAAATTTGTTTGCTTTCGAGGTCTCCAAATTGTACGCAAAGTAAGGCTTCAGCAAATGAACTAGTTTGCTTCAGAAAATCATGATGGAGTTATCTTTCATACTTCGTATATACAACAGTAACCATTTGCGTTTACGAATAATAACAAGGTGTGACTAGCATGGGTAACGGTACCTAACTTCGTCTCGACTATGAACTCCCTGGTTTTTAGGGCAGAAGGCGGTATTTCTTTGAAATTCTGGGGGCTGAAAACATGACAGCATTGTAGAAGAGACTTTGTTCGATCACTTCAAGGGTATTTGTGGCATGCTTGCTATATTTCCTATGTATTACTGTGGTCCACCGTATAATCACTTTTCTGCAAACAGTTCAAAGTGTTTTGCAACCTACGTTATGCCTAATTCAGTGTTTTTATAGCAGCCCATTCCACATGATATTAATTCCATTTATTTTTTATAATACTCGTCTTTCACATCTACTGTATGGATTCCAACACCTCTCACATCCGATTCGATCGATTTCTTGCATCCATCATCCACGAAAGTCCTCCAACTTTTACTTGTGGCTTCGCCTTGCTGCTTGAGGGTTACCATTTCATCTTGAATGTCGTAGAATGCTGGTCGAGCCGAATCTCCGTGGATTCCTTAGATATCTCGGCTAGATGTATCTGCTGGGATTGCACAGAGCGATTTTTTCCCGGAAAAGTCCGATACCAACTTCCCAACCCCGGAGGGATGAAGGGGGCTTGGTGAGCCTTAGCAGGATCGAACCACCATCGTGTTCGTGATGATCGGCATCACTACCAGTGTGCTTTCAGCCCCATTTTCCAGGTGATAACCCTGATTTATAACAACAGTTGAAAATGAAACAGCAGCCAGTTACAAGTCAAACTACTGGTCAATGAACTCGTCCAAAAAAAAGCCGTTTATTCTAACTCACAAAGCCTACGGAACCGGTTTTGGACAAGCTTTCGACTGAATACAAATGGTGCGGAAAATAAGCTCTGAGTGGTAAAATAAACACACGTTGAATGCAATAAACTTTGTTCACTCTGTCACCACGCACGCATAGCATACAATGCACCTCGGGCGTTTTCTGCTTAATGACCGTTGCTTAAGAAAGGTTCTAAAGAAGACAGTCCTTCAAACGAAAAAGTGGATTTAGATTTGGTTAGAAAGCGCCTCACCAAATAAAAAGAAAATGGCCATGATCCTATGCATGAACCCAAATAAATCATCTCAGCTCACTCAGTTCCTATGAACTATTTTTATTCCATTGTACTATATGTGCCTGGTTTTGCCACCTTGTTTTTCTCCTACTTTCTGCGTTTTCTTTATCCATTGCTAGTGGAAGAGAGCAAACTTGCTCTTATCCACGTCATATTCGTTGAGATATACGTCACCATAAGATATGTGTTTACGTGCGGTTCCTCTGTGTCTGAGATGTCTTAAAAATCGACTTTATAAAAAGCGCCGTCAACCTATTTCCTTCATGGAGATACAGCTGTTCGATGAGACAGATGCTGTCGGAATCGTGTCAGCTGACGAAATGACGACTGCTCTGGGATGCACCACCGCCGCAAAAGCACATCATTTGTGATGGTAGCAGCAGGTCAACATCCGCCTTGTATAGTGGGTCACCTCTCAGGGAGGTTCCTCATACGAGTCGTGCTGCACTGTTTTCGACTGGTTGCGACAACGAAACTTCTACTTCTCAATGATGACCACATGTGGGCCATCGATTTCGATCAATCCAGTTCCTAAGAAGACGGACGAAAACGTCGATACGTGGGCCGAGAAAGTAATTTTGTACTAACCTCGTGTCAGCTCAATAATCTGAAACAATATTGAGGTACAACCATAATGATGCTGAGATATTTGCAAAACTCCGCACCGCACGTGTCTGTGGTGGGGATCGAGCACGCTTATTACCATTTCCCAATACCCAATTGTGGTCATATTTCACATCATACCCTACCATGAAAAGTGAACAAGTAGTAAATAAAGAGTGATTGGATTAATAGTAAGATATTTCTGCCCCCATGTTAGGTGTTATTGCGGTTTTTATATCTATTCCATAACTCTCCCAACATAAATCTAAAACTTGCAGGAAATAAAAAAACTGTTTACCGGACTAGTTTCGCTGTGTGGTTGAATCCAGAAGCATAGATTGTTTCTGAGGAGCTTTTCTAATGATATGCTTTTGTTGCGCAAATGGAACCAAATAAAAAGTGCATGTGCTTCGCGAAGATCTCATGGCGGAATTTTTTCTCGCATTGTACTCAATACATAGCGTGAGTGGGAAAAATATTAAACGTCGCCTGGCGGGGGCATCCACCCGAAATAGCGAATAGCGTGTCGTCGCCAGTACGCGAAAAGATGCAATTCAGAGAAGCCTACCCAAAAATATTAGCCTTTCGTTTTACACCGAATCATCTATGTAAACTGAAAATGTTGGTGTAAAACTATTTACCGTGAAACGGTGAAACAGTTGGGCATTGCCTCCTTAATTCAGCATATTCATGATGGGCTTTGTTATAAGAACTGAAGTGTCGGAATATCATTTGGTTCTCCCATATGATTCTTGGTTAGCTTCTTTCCTTAACAGGTTGCCAGAATCTGAAATTGGTAGTTATCAAATGAAGTGTAAATGAGTTGAGTAGTGAGAATAAAGTATAAAATACTCAATCTCGTTGCTTTTAGAGGCAATTCGTTCGGACTGGCGGATCGGATCTGCGATCTTCCTACAGAGAAGCAGGCCTGTGCAATGACTCAACAAGCATTCGATGACCTGTCTGGAGATTGTAAAGTGTGGCCACCACGTTAAGTGCATTTTATTGGTCTTAGAAAACAAACCAAGAATATCTCACAGTAGTCATAAAGCCCAGTTCGGTAGCAGTTCTTCATTGTCATGTTCCAGAAAGGCGATAGTTCTACTGTAAAACAATTTGCAGTTACACGACCGCAGTTGATTTTCTCGGAGCATTGGTGCCGCAGAATATCAGAGATCAAGTATGGTCGTTGAAACCGTTAAACTGCATCAGGTAATGCCTTTTCAGTGTAATACTTCTTCGATATCACTATTTTCATCGAACTGATAGATGCCACAGTGATGAAAGGGCAGCAATAACTAAACAGCCATCTTCACTTAGAAGCATCTAAATTTTTTGTATTCCTTCTGTTTTCGACTACTCACCTCTCTTAGTTATGATTGCATAAGAATAGAGACAAAATCACATCAGTTACTTCTAAATAACTAATTCAGCGGAAGTACATCGAATCAGTTCCCCAGAGTAAAGCATAAAATTGTAAAACATACATTTAAGGAGATAAAGAGTGCCGTTTTTATTAAGCACGTCCTTTTGTAGCCCATAGGGGGAAAATTTGCTAAGTGCACTTATGAGACCTCGTATAGAATGCTAAGAAGTCGGCATTCTTGGAAAAAATATTTTATTAAGGAAACAGCAGAATGCACAAAGAACCTCTCTGAAAGGGTCCGTTGTATTTTTTTATTCATTTATTGATTTACACGACTCATCTTCACATCTACGATGCCGATACTAGCACTTCTTCCATTCGATTTGTTTCCTCTCATCCATCATCCACGAAGCTCTTCGAACTTTTTCGCGTATGGGTTCGGCTGCGTCTTCTCTATGAATGTCGTTGAATCTTGCTTGAGTCGAATCCCATCGGAATTTGGAATAGTCGCGCTAGAGAGTTCCCACTTGGATCGCATGCAGTGAAGTATTCCCAGACAAGCCCGGTGCTAACTTCCAGATCCGGAGGGGCGAGGGTGTTCACGAGTTCCTGACTGAGTTGGAACTGACACCATGTTCCTAATGAACGGCCTCATTACCACCGCACTACGCACTCCTATATAAAAGCTATCGCTGAGAAGATTAAGCAGGAAAAGAAGCGATCGTGAAAAGGATGCATTGGAAACAATGCATACGGTCGCGATTATGTTCGCCTGTAAGGAAAGGTCACCAAGATCCATTTGCAAAACCGATGTACCAGGTTGATAGAGCGTTCATCATAGAAAATGTAGTTCATCTCTAGCGATCTACAACTATCACAAGGGAATTGTAGTACTTTAATATATATGTACATATATATATATATATGTATATATATATATATATATATATATATATATATATATATATATATATATATATATATATATAAAGATATCGATTCATTACATGTGCGATTTCCATCCGGTTGGTCAGAAAGGGACATGACCCGTCCTAGGTGAGATGAGATGGATAGAGGAAAAGCGACTATGCATTCGATGTAAAGCACAGATGGATTCGGAGTAAATGACTTCCTCGTGTAAGTTGAAAGAGTAGAAGTTACTTCTACATGCAAAGGCGGTGAATGTGGATTATAACAAGTGGGGTTACTGACTTTTTACAATCTCTGAAAGTCCTGCTGAACTAATATCTCCTAAATTAATGTTGATGTTCTCAGACATCTGAGCTCTATAGGTGCAAAAAGCAAAATATTCATACCTGGTAAACATGGAGAACAACGTAATGCTTTACTGCTTCTTACCTAATCTTGTAGTTTTAGCCCTTTCATATCAACGTTCTGTAAGTATTGATGGTCACCCATATGATTTTAAGTCCATGAGAACGATCATATTTCATCCGTGAATAAACGGATCCATGTTTTCAGCATAGAGCGGAAATGCTACTGCTGTTGTACTCCGTACTTCCCAAATCCGTGCGATGCGAAATGCACCCTCTCACCTTGCAGTCGAAGACACGCCTTCTCCTCCACACAAATCAAAATTCTCCGTCGAAAGTGGCTGGCAATGCGTCAAAGTGAGGAGTGATCGCAGACGAACTCAGCATCACCATGGGATATTGGCTTAGTTTTCTATTTCTATATCAGAACAGTGAGAAGGCATATTCTTAGCAACCTCAAATTTATGACATTAAGCATTTTCTTGTCTTTGCTCGTTGTAAGTTAGATTGTACGATTTCGAAATGAGTATTACTATAATGTTCTCCAGGACTCAACACTTATTTTGGTTTATAGAGACCGCCGGCATTCCAAAAGTAAATAAAAGATTGGTATAAAACTCTTCCTCAAGCACAGCAAACTGCTTGAGAAACATTGAAATCCTCCAGACCTTGCCCGAATGTCCCATTACTATACGTAACTTTTTCTATGGTACTAAAGCATCATTCCATTCTTGATGCATAGCACACACATGGCAACACTGCGTTAAATACGTCAACAATGAGCATACGTTAGCCACTAGTTTCATAAGAGCAGATTTATGAATGGCATCTGGTAGACGTCCAAAGGCAGCACATGCTGTTTGTTGTTTCGAACTGAAAAGTGGTTGCAGCACATCCGAGTAAGATTGGTCTCCTCAGTCGGTGAGTAATCCTAGACAAGGTGGGTTTTCTTCACATTGATTCGTACTATAGCCTTCAATTCCTTCGCCCACTCAGTCCGAATTGTGTGTGTTTCTACGACAGTGTTTGAGATGTGATCGGCAGGACGCAGATTGAAGAGTTATCGTCCGCTAATAACCACCGGTCGAGTGAATGCTAACACTAATTTGGCGCAGCGGTGAAAGGCTCTAGTGATAGTACGTTGCCCTACCGTACTTATTCTTTAATTAGAACAGTGAATGACCAGCGAAAAAGCTGTGGCGTCATTGTACAATGAAGACTGAAGTCGGCAAGCGTTTCTGTGCAAGACGTCCATCACCTGAATTACTTGTCGCCCCGTTGATCGTCGAGTGAACCGGGCGGACTTCAGTAAATCTTTCATTTGTCCCTGTCGCTGGCAACAGTAGTCCTTCGGATTCTGCTCGCTCTAGAGACTCGTTGAGGATCATGCCTATCTTCCAGGGTTTTCATGAAGAACTCTGACCATCGGGTCGGTGGTCTTCCTGCAGTACATTTGACATTCCGAGGAATGTAGTCACTTACGGCTCTTGCTCATTGGTTGTCGTTCGTACGTACTACGTGTCCAGCCCATTTTATTTCCGGCAGTTTGGCATACAGAACGGCATCTTTAATTTGTGATCGTTGGCGCAGGTCGAAGCTTCGGATTCCTTCCCTAAATTGTGTGTTCATTTTCTGACATACATAGACGTAAATGGAGCATTCAGAAATATCCATTCCGTCGATCATGAATAGGGCATAGGTAACCAATCCGCTTAGGATGAACATCGCTTTGTGAGATCTAGTCGAAGGCCGATCTTTCATCAGGTTTTATCAAACTCGGTAAACGTTCGTTCCCCTCAGTTAATGTTTGCTGTTGTAACGATGTCATCACCAGGGGCGAAGATGGTGTAGTTGCCGACCGTCGATTTTTTACTCCTAAATTGTCCCATTTCAATGTTCGCATGACGTTCTCGAGGGTGGCGGTAAATAATTTTGGCGAGATGGTATCGCCTTGCCTAACCCCTCTTTTGACTTCGACTTAATATCGTTATAGAATAGTAATATCTGGGTTGTGAAATTTTTATACAGCTCACGAAGAATCTTTACATACTTAGTAGGAACTACCTGGCTATCCAGCGCTTCCCTGATTGCTTCAAACTCAACTGAGCCAAAAAGCCTTCTTTAAATCGATGAAAGTGAGAAAGAGCTACCTTTTCTATTTTCGCGATATTTCAGTGAGTCTTGTTATCGTGTGGATGTGGTCCATCGTACTAAATCCTTTTCGAAACGCTGCTTGCTCACATGACTGGCCTTCATCCAGCGTTCTGTCAATCCTATTTAGGATGACTCGAGTGAAATTTATACACGACAGACAGTAAGCAGATTGGGCGATAGCTGCTGATATCGTGGAGGTCACCCTTCTTGAACAATAGTACAGTATTGCTGATCTTCGACTGAATAGGAACTTTGTATTCTAACAGGTAAAGTGCGAAAAGTCGAGCCAGTGTGTTTACGAGGACTGGAGGAGGGTTCTTCAGGTGTTCGGATTTTATCCTGTCCAGATCTGGTGCTGTTCGATTTTTTCATCGACGAAATGGTATGTCATATTTCGGAAGGGAGAACCGCTGGTACAACATATCCATCCTCCTTAATTTCATTTGGCGGGAGGTGGTCGTGGCTATCGAAGAGATCTGAGTAGTATTCATGAATGGTTTTCTCCATTGCCTTTCTGGGCGCTGTAACGGTTCCGTCTGGGCGTCGGAGTGCAATCATCTTGGTCTTGTAATTGGCGAAGCTTCGTGGGCTTCGCGATTGCTTCTCCCTCCCCTTTGGATCTTCGACCATAGCTACTGCTCTTCTCTCTTTAAGGTCTTCTTTTATCGCCTATCTGCGTTTTATTCTTTTTTTTCTGTTTCGTAAGTTCAGACGTGAGGTGGCCTTTGCCCGTACTGGTCCGATTCCACGCTGGCGTGTCATCTCGAGGGTTTCTGGAAACAGACGTCTCTTGGTGACTTTTGATCTCTCAGTTTTCATAGCGCTAACGTGAAGACGTCGAATGAGCAGTCTCCCGTTCTCGTTGATGTTATGGACAACGGCATTTTCCTAGTAACCGACTAGTGAACTGAATAAGCCCCAGTTTATGGTGGTTTTGGGACCTCATTTTTCGAATCTAGCGGGTTTTCTCGTTTCCGCGAGAAATGAAGTCTTGCAAGAGAGGGACGATGATCTGATCCCGTGTAGAATTTTGGGACAACAGCGACATCGGCTAGGCAAAACTTTCGATTTGCTATGACGTGGTCTATTTCGTTATGGTACTCTCCATTGAGAGACTCCTACGTCCAGCACTGAGGATGGACCATCTGAAGTTGCAAGTTACCATGAGTGCTCTTGGTGGTCATGATAATCTCAGACACTCAGTCACCGTGCTTGTTCCATTCTGATCCGTATGCAGCAATATGACGCTCTTCGGACATTGTTTTGAGTCCAGTTTTTAGCGAGAGAACCTCCGGTGATGACCATAAAGAATGTATGGTCTTCTCTGTAAAACGTCTACAAATCCATATAGAACGCTTCGACTTCTTCTTGGTCACAGCTTGATGTCGGTGGATAAACGACCAAGATTGTCAAAGTCGCCATTGATCCACATCCCTTCAATCGTAAACGTCTGATTCGGGTTGTTAGTTGTTGGAATGGATCGATGTCTATGGCCAGACTCGTGGTGACGAGCACTCTGTCGTCGACGACTCCATTATTACAGCATGTCCAAGGAAGAGTTCTTCTCCATTGTCACAAACGGCGTTGAATGGATGACGTCTTCTCGTCTGAGCCATTCCGGTGACGTCGGACCTTATCCTTAATCCAAGTGGATACAAGTGTACATGCATTGTAGGTACAGATCATCACCCTAGTTCTTTGCGATTTAGGCAGCATGCAATACCCTTGAGGTTTTAGCAGCCTTTTTCTTACTCACGTTACCCAACACTGCCGTATAGCTGGGTCAATTCTGAATGTGAACTGGGTATGCTCAGGGTTAGCTGGCCAATCTCTCCCACACTAGACGGTGAGCTTATTTGTCCGAGGCGACTCCTAACCGCTTCCCATCTAAGTCCCACTCACGCATAAATGAGTACGTCCTCGCGAATACAGAAGGTATGTGCCAAATCGGCGCAGCAGAAACAAGGAGTCTATCCACTGGATCCACCTGCGTATCAGGGTAGTGAAGGTAGCATTTGGTCCGCGATTAGTCCCATATCTGCCATATAGT
Source organism: Angiostrongylus vasorum (assembly GCA_018806985.1). Lineage (NCBI taxonomy): Eukaryota > Metazoa > Nematoda > Chromadorea > Rhabditida > Metastrongylidae > Angiostrongylus > Angiostrongylus vasorum. Next base: position 1,263,967 of record JADANN010000445.1, read on the forward strand.
GATGCACCACGTTGCCTAGCGACTAACCAACATGAGATCCCTCTATTAGGGAAGACATTTCGATGTGGTGGTTAACCAAGGACAGAATGGCATTGCTTTCCACAGTGTCAAGTGTTTTCCCGAAACTAGCGAAGAAAAGGAGTATACATGGGTGATAACGTCGTATTTGTGAAGATCTTGAAGAAATTTCTTTATTTTTCCCTTCTTTTTACTGCTCCCAAAATTTCGCATACTATTCTCAACGAAGATCAAATGACATCGACGACCAATACATACTAACACTGAATAGACTCGCCCGTCTCAAGGGTTTATCGCTTCATCGTGCCTGGGAGGTGTTCCTGGGTGTCGTGCTGACATGTACAGCGATGGGATTCATCCCCCAGCAGGGTCTCGTAAGCTGAGGAATCCTGCGTCCCCATCAGGAAGCCCAGATAAGAGTAAACCATCACCAGGAACTACCACAGTCCTGCTACCAAACTAGTCGCATGGTGGCGAAGCTCCTTTGATCTACAAGGGCGGCGACTGCCTGTGGTGACGACCTGGGGCAAATTTTGGCCAGACTAGCCCCGGGACTCGAGGGTACCGCAATGTCTGAACCAGCAGAACTCCGAAAAAAGTGGAAATTACGCTAGGAGTCGCACAAGCGGTGAAGGTGGGCCATCTAGGTATCCAATTATCCAAGTAAGAATAGACTCTCCAGCGGTGATGGTTCTTCTTCTTCTTGAAAAAGAAATATCATGGCAGAAACGACTTGAGGATAGCACTCCCTGAAACGAGAGTGCTTTTCCACTGCATTATTCTTGTACCAATTTTTACACTCCAATTCTTCAGATCCTGTCTTTGAATTAAAGTTGCCCGTAACAAATTTGTACTTGTGACTACGGACGACCTTCTTTAGATCTCCATAAAACGTACCCTATCAACACCTGCAATGTTGGTGAATGGCAGTTGGCCACACTAATTCCATTCTGATAAGTGTATGGCATAGGATAGGCGGACGATTTCGTCAAAGGCATAGAAATCCCATGCCACTAATATCAAGGCATGGCGTCTTCTCACAAAGTGGAAACAAAGCTTCATCTTTCATTTGCATACGATTCCTCGTCCGCATTCCTAGATTCTCACCATACCCACTACGTTTTTGTTAAGGTTCTATACGGTCTAAAGAGACTGGTCCGCCACTACGAACACGCTCAGAAGTAGGTCTCCATACTGCACAGTAGTTTCCTAGATACGTGGCTTCTATTTCGTTTTACTTTATATGTCAATGGAGCGTGGCTGTCCCCAAGATTTCATAAATAGGAGCGTTTCCAGATCTTCACCACTTTTCAGCGATAATTCTAAAGGTCGGAACTGTGCCGAATGATCGCAATGAGGTTGTTATAGTAATCGGTTCCATCCGGTGGGTATGTCCCTTTACTGGCGGACAAGTGTAACCTTGTAACAAAAAGCAGTAGGTATTATAGCATTTATTACTTCAGTGACACCTATCTAGCCCATATAGCACCACAGCAGCAATCTGGCTCTCCCATGTGGAGGGGATTCCTCCTTTAATCATCTGCATTTGAAAGGATAATTTCCAAGCATCTCGTAAAGTTCCCCAGAAACACAGACCTTCATCTTAGCTCCCCAAACTTCTGCTATTCTGACTGCACGAAGTATGTGGAGTACACAGCTCTTACTCTCTATGGAAAGCTAATGCTTAACCCTTCCTCAAGTTGTTAGCTGTTCAGTTCTTCATGTTTTCAGCACAAAACCATTTTGCGACGACACCCATCACATCAAAGCAAAGAAAATTGAACTTTGCACTAGTTCGGAAGAGCCGGCAAGTTCCGGAACAAATGGGTACTCACACCCGTTAGCCTATTATGGCCATTCTACTGACAGAACACCATGGATGCCATATTAGAAACTAACTTTTACACGATGAGTGCAGGATGATTATGGGACACAAACAAACCTAGCACCAGCTTTAATCTTTTCACTGAAAACATCAAAAACCTTTCCAATATAATCTCACGGTAAAACCTTCACAACTGAAGTGACAGAGCGACTAAAAAAATTGTGGGGCTGAAAGGAAAAATAAGATAAGAAATATTCGGAACAATATATAGTGAGCGACGTTGCAAGATATAAAGCGCTTAATATTATAAAACATTCGCGGAAATTAGGGGTCATAATGAAAAAAGCGACCTCAAAAACAGATAAAACACTAGATATCAGAGATACTTTAGTTCTAAATCACCGGCTTTTCTAGATACACGTTCCTCATCTTGTTGGAGGCAATCTGAGATCGACCATTTCATTTTCTCGCTGTATATGACGTGGCTGAGGTATATTCGCCATGTACTGTCCTAAAAACGTGTTGTTAACCACATATTCCACAACCACATTATCTTTTAAAACAGCCGTAAATGTTATTTACGGCTAACAGAAGAAAAAATAATATTAAAAGTACACACATGACGAACCTATGCCATGAGAGAGGACGCAGTCGCATAAGGGAATAAACCTACCATTGGGGTAATCTGTAGTGATATTCCTTCTGATTTCCATGAGCTTCTCGCAAAGTTCAGAGACTGTGTGCTCAGTACCTTTGCGCAACTGCTCAACACACCATTCTGCAGACAATTCAATATATCAGCAACAGAAAAGCAAATAAGATGGGAAGAAAATCTATTATAATACCACTGCTTGTCTACAGTATCAAGGATGAAGTTAAAAGTGCTAACAATCATCAATGCGATGTAAGACCACATACAGAGATTCATTATGGCGACGAACTCCAGCTTCCCCTTATATTTAAAACGACATAGTTGGTGGAGTGAGTGTAGCCTATAGAATAAACATGATAATATTACCACATTCCACCCAATTCATAATGTTTGTTGACTACCGCGTGACAAGAAGCCTAATATTCGGTGTTACTCGTACTTTTCGCAAGCTAAAATATTCGAGTAGTTGCAAACTTGACACCATTGTAAAAGACAGTTTGCTTTGTAGCTTTAGAGCTTTATATAATTTTCGAGACGTTATCTCAATTTTAAAATTGTTCACAACCAAAAATAAAAGAAACTTGGGAACAAAGTCTAAATTTTTAAAACTGTTAGCACAGATGAAGGATCGCAAACATCAACGATATACTGGCTTGTCCTGCCGATCAAAATACCGCTTGTCCATTCGGTTCGAAATGTGAGCACTCGCGAAACAAAAAAGTTTGGTGGTATTTAGGAAATCAGAGGTCTATTGCTGTAAAATGATAGAGGGAAATCTGACGCGAAAATCTGTAAATTACAGTAATTTTTACTTGACTTAGCAAACGCCACTATTAACTGAGATATGTTTGATATCGAAACGCGCAAACATTTTCGATAACGCATGACTGAAAACCCATTCATACCAACAATCCGCATTCTTCTACATAGGAGTTAAAATTAGCTCATAACGAACGCGTTATATGTTAATTAACCGAGTACTAGGATATGGACAGCAGGGGGTTAGATTCACAGCAGAGACAGTGTGTCTGCAAAAGAAAATAAGCTTAAAATCACCAATTCCTTGTGCAGCCTCCGAACAAATGATATCCTTCTGGTTTAGTTTAATTTGAAGACACGCAACTTGTTCCTCCATCAGAAGAATTTCTCTTTCCCATGTAGGAGGCCCGGAAGCACTCTCCAGAACACTCTTAGGCGATGCCAACGTTGCAGTCGTCGTTGATGCTACAACAAAAGGTTTTTCAAGCACTGAATTCTTCACTTTCGACAACATTGAAGACGTTATATTACGAAGACCACTGATTGCTTCATCGTGGACTATTTTGCCCGATGTTAAAAATTCTTGACGAGAACGATTTGGATGGTGTGCACCTGTGATAGTAAGGTGGGAAAAATTCCCCAAAGAATTGGTTCCCGATTGACTTGAATATCTCTGAAAGATAAACTGCGTCAAAAAGGATTTAAAAAAAACATTAAAATAAATAGAAAAAACATGAAAGATAGCAACAAAGACGCATACCTTGGGATTTCTAAAATGGAGAGCTTGTTGAATAAAAGCAGAGACATCCATGACTGGAGGATATCTCATCAAATATTGCAAGCAACCACCATAGTCGGACTGTAGCACTAAAGAGTACATAATGAAGATAATATTTCATCAACGAAGCTGAGATATTTGCAAAATTCTGGACCGCAGGTGCCTATGGTGAGGAAAGAACGCGCTATTGTCCTTTCCGGGGGAGTAACGCGTTCACCACCACACCATGCGGGTCCTTCGTTTCGCCTGTCTCTCAGCTAGTTCTATCGATCTTTTTTTTTGCCATAAGCAATCACCAGTCAACGGGATTGATCTGGGGAGCCCAAATCGGCACTGAACCCAGTTAAGCTGAGGCTATAGTTATAATCACAATTTTAACCTTTTTTTGCCTACTGCCTACTCTTTTTGATGGCAGGGTATATTGCGAAATATAACTTCAACGAAGCTGAGGCACCTGCAGGTCCAGAGTTTTGCAAATACCTCAGCTTCGTTGAAGTTATATTTCGCAATATACCCTGCCATCAAAAAAGAGTAGGCAGTAGGCAAAAAAAGGTTAAAATTGTGATAATATTTCAGTTATGTCCTACAATTTCAGATACCATCTGAGGGTTAAAAGGTGGAATACTGAGCAGTTAGGTTGAATCATTGTCTTAGTGCGAATATACGCATATATGCATGTATACATATGTGTATACATATACATGTATATTCGTACATATATATGTATATATATAGTGGCGACCTTTGACTAATCTTGCATGTCGGACTTCAGTCACAAGGATATTTGTTGTTCATTCCAAAATGAGTCACTTAGCTAATTAGATTGCAGCAGCAGTTAGATTAGATAAGTTACATCTAACCTCTCCAACGGAGAAAACTTCAAATGGACCACCCAAAAGCATAAACATTTCTAACCATGAACATTAAGCTAAAATTTGATGACAACTCTATTTGCTCTTGCACTATAATCCCCAAGCAGGTAGCCCAGCTCAACACCCATATAGAATATCACACAGTATTTCAAGTGCAACTGTTTGAAAAAATTGTCACCATCGCGAAGGACACCACCTAAACACAAATGGAGGTCCCGACTTCTTGGGCAATCTCACTATAGATCAAACATTCGTCAAAACGCCTAGATAGACAAGCGAAAAAAGCCGTGTGTATCCAAATTATCCTCCCAACGGTTTACAGCGTCATCGTAGCTGGGAGGTGATCCTGGCTGTCTGGGCTTTGATGTACAACCGGGAGATTCATCCTTGCTGCAAGATTTCCCAAGCTGAGGAGTCCAGCGTTTCCATCAGGAAGTCCAGCTAGGAGTAAACTAACACCGGGGTCTACCACTGTCCTGGTATCAAACTGATCGCATGGTAGCAAATTTCCCTTTGATCCACAAGGGCGGCGAATGCCTGTGGTGGTGATGGGGCAGACTTTGGCCAGGCTATACTCGGGACTCCAGCGAACCACAGTGACTAAAACAGCAAATCTCCGGAGAATGGAAATTATGCTGAGGTCCGCGTTCTTCTAACATATGTACAATAAAACGCCATCTGATCTCTTGTGTACACAAGTAATTTCGCTCGTCTTGAGCACTCCACATATTGCGATCATAACAAACTTGATCAAATGGCTGGACTATGCATCATGGACATCCACTAATTTTTAGTTACTTTACTAATAATTCTATGGTTTAGAGCAGGTGCTGTTGATCTTCTACAGACGTACTGTTATCGAAGCCCCAGTGGTTGTGAGGAACAACAATGTTTGACCGTTCATTCGAGACCACGTCACGTTCACATTCGTAATCATCTTCCAAATCATTTCAGGCTCCTTGATAGGAACCATAAATGTTGACCTCATTTTTCGCAGCAACTTCTTTCTTTCTTGTAATTTTTAGTATTCTTGCCTCTTTCTTTCTTGTAATTCTCAGTAATCTTGTCTTAGTGTTGGAGTACTGCTGTCTGCTCTTGGTGGGAACTATACTGATGATGAGTCTGAATTCATCTTGATTGGACATGGTATAGGCGTGTAAAACTTGTTGAATGGTGGATGAGGTCTTTTTTTAATCGCATACAACAGTTGGAAATGTCAAAACATGGGAAGATGCATAGAACACAGATCTGCAGAAAACAAGAAAGGGTAGAACCTATCACCAAATACGAAGGACGAACCATAAATACCATAGAACGGAAATTAAAACAACGAGGCAGCATCTTTTGGAGAGCCTGAGGAGTCGCCACGAATCATATGTAACTCGCGGCGGAAAAATAGGTGTCTTCCTTTAAAATACGCTTCCCTCCTGCGCAGTACGTGACATTTCCTGTTTTCATTCTGCTCGTATGACATTCACGTATACGAAGCACATATCATTGTAGAAGATTTAGGGAAGTCGAAAAAAATATGTGTTTATCTAGTATGAGAAACGGGAAGTGCAGCAGTTAGAAACGTCATGCAATACATGCTCTTTACCCACTGGTTCGACCGAACTCGAACTAACCGGGCTAGCCATCCTTCCATGTCGATAAATTGCTATGATTTGTGAAAATCTCCAGATCTATAGTGCTAAGCAACTAACTGTAGTGGAGACCCAGCAGAGCTCTAGAACAGCTATCCCCGAATCCTATACGGAACCACTTGACAAGTATTAAACGCATTCCATGAAGAAGAAAAAGTGCTCAAGTATTAGCTGAATCTATATGCAAATTCGAATGGAATGCGGGGTGAATGTCACTCCACGGAGAACTATTTTTTGAACACCATCATTTAGCTGAACACTTTCCATAAACACAACAGAAACCAGGTGACATTTTTTCGCTCTTGATGGACAATGGAATTAGCAGCATGACATGGTCAAAGAAAATATGTTTGATAATTGACAATTCTCACCCCTTTCCCCTTATTTCTACAGTCGCATGATATTAGTCTATTAAGGATGTCGGCAAGACGTTGCCTAGTCAAATAGTTCTCTTAAATCAGATGACAATACACCCACGCAAGATCTGATGAGATCAGGTACTGATTTCACTTCACGACTCACGGAAAATGATAGGCATGGATTTTTGGTGGCATGGCATGGTTGTATAGATTTAAAGTTCGTTAGAAGTCCTAGTGAAAATCTACATTTTTACAGGGGCAAATGAATTGCGGAAATGGGTGGACATCAAGAAGGGAAATTGGAACACTTAAACCTAGGTAGCCCTACACATAGAATCAACTGTTCTGAAGTTTCAAATTACATCTTGCTCTTGTGATTTCCGCAAGTCAAACCTACGATGTTAACAAAGAGTAATGTGCAAACAAAAGACACCAGTTCCCACAATTTGTATAAGAGTGGACTGTTCAAAAAAGACATTGGATCTATACTGAACAGTTAATCTTTACAGCATTTTGGAAGAAAACGAACATTCTTAAACCTTAGTTAGAAAGCCCGCTATTTGTTTAGATGTGGGCAGAAGGGATTGTGGGCTGTAGACTGCAGCAGAGAGTGTTGAGCAACGCATACATCAATGTACAACCACAAACTAAGGATGCATAGTTGTTAGTATATTGATTATATGAACCTAGCACAAAAACCGTGGTGCCCACATTCATGCTTTTGCTACGAGCTTACCATTTTTGCACGAATTCCCTGTGAAGTAGTATTCGCGAGATACACATGAAACTGTGCTGTATTCCCCTCAAAAAAGTGAGTGCAAACACCCTCAGAAAACATAAAAAACCCACAAAGATGTCGAATTTGTACAAGCATAGCCACGTATATGCACTCCACCATCCTTGAGATTGGTCGATCACACAAGATGACATCCCATACATAGAGCAGATCGTGTATTGCGAACTCTCTTCCAAACAGCAGTCGTAGCCATCGGCTGAATATGGACCATGTTTCATGCGTCATATATAAAAAAGGACATAAAAGAAATCATATTCACTTGATAGCAAATCTTTTATATTAGTCAGTTATTAGTAATTAATCTTATGGGGCAGACTTTGGCCTAGCTGACCTCAGGGACTCCTAGAAGCCACAATGGCTAAACAGCAAAACTCCGAAAAAATGGAGATTGTGCAGGTGCCCGCTACATAGCTCTGCACATTTAAAAGTAGACCAGATAAACGAACATTCCATACAACTGCGGTGGAATATCGAAATTACGTAGATGATCCGACAAAACTGGGTCGACGGAATGTAGACGCTGACCGATCGCGGACAACTCGCGTATTATCTCGCTTGCTGGAACTGCATCTTGAATCCTGCAGTTGAACTTTTATGCAAGAAGAGAAGATTAGAATCCTAAAAAAACGTACTAATCTCCACCCACCGCATATACGGTCCTGTCTCATCAAAAGGTTTTGATGTAGACCCTGCTGGTGACCCATCTTCATACCACTTCGCCAATTCGAGCATGATTTCATAAAACATAGCATAGCTATCGTTCTCCAAGTAATTCGGATCATAGACATGTGATAAAATTGAACAATCATCTGCCGAAAGCATCCTGAAACACTTCACATTCAAGGCAGACACAACACTTCTGGTCCTTCTGACCAAATATGGACTAGGGAACTCACTTTAAACCTCCACTTTCTTTACAGTGTGAAAAAGACTGTTGATCGGAGAAGAGCACAAAAATGAGTGGAGCAAGAATCTCGTGCATTCCCTGTTTATACGATACGAAAGGATTTTCTTTAGCATAAATCAAAAGAATATCGCACATCATTCGGCGGACGTGATCTTGTTGAAAAAATTCAAGTTCAGGGAAACTGAAATATTGAAACAAAGAAATATTCACGAACAGAAAATGAATCGCAAAAAAGTAATATGAAGTGTGAATTTACGTCCTGCCAACATCTTTTGATATGAGATCACGCAAGTCATGATCCGCGAAGTACTGCTGCCACGGGTTCTGGAAGAAGTAAACGGTTAAAGTTCATCTAGCAAACTTACATCAAAAATTTTTACTGAAGCTGCATGGTACTGACGGACACCTCTGTGGAATATACAGAAGCTATTTCATGCACAGTATTTGGCTCCAAAAAATCAATGGATCTTAAAATTTTCAGTAGAGGTTCTGCTAGTACAATAGCACACAAGATTTACAACTATGATATCTGCCTGGCTACAGTTTAAAAAACAACAGTGGCGTGATACTCATTAGCCTTCGCTTTGGTCTTCGTGCGCTCATTCTGTTCTAAAAAACCATTTGGCAAATCAATCTCCACTGAACAATAGCGGGATAGTTTGCAAAGCACAATGGAACCTTAAACTGGATCCTTTAATAACCCGTAAAGTATAATTTGCAAGCACATTTTAAGAAGTAAAAGGATCTATACAAGCAGAAATGCTGCATTTCTGTAAAGGATCAATTCCACGCTAAAAGTTCCTAGGCAAAAATGTACAGCACGTGAGTCTGAAAGCCAGGACATGATGTCTTAGTGTTTACTGTCTTACTCACTTGGATGCTTGCAAAACCCGTCTTCACTGGTTGTGTGGGCACCAGCAGATTTCGATGATGCTGAGACATTTGCAAAACTCCGAACCGCAGGTGTCTGCGGTGGGGAACGAACGCGCTATTGTCCTTCCCGAGGAGTAACGCGTTCACCACCACACCATGCAGGTCTTTCGCTTCGCTTGTCTCTCAGGTAGTTCTATCGATCTCTGCCATCAACAATCACCCGTCGGAGGGATTTCCGGTTACTCCCCGGTAAGGACAATAGCGCGTTCGTTCCCCACCGCAGACACATGCATTCCGGAGTTTTGCAAATACCTCAGCATCATTGAAGTTATATTTCGCAATATACCCTGCCATTAGAAAGAGTAGGCAGTAAATAATAAGTTAAGATCATCAGCACATTCTCCATTTTTTCGGAGTTTTACCGGTTTAGTCATCGTGTTTCCCTGAAGTCCCGAGGTCAGCCTGGCCAAAGTTTGCCCTAGGTCGTCACACGACAGGTAGTCGCCACCCTTGCGGATCAGAGGGGGATTTGCCACCAAGCGACTTTGGTACCAGGACGGTGGTGGATCCTGGTATTGGTCTACTCTAAGCTGGGCCTCCTGATGGAAACGCCGGACTTGTTAGCTTGGGAGACCCTGCCAGGGAGATGAATCCCCCTGCTGTCATCGCAGTCTGACACCGAGGAACACCTCCCAGGGAAGATGAGGCGGTAAACCGTTGGGAGGTTACTGTCTTAGAGATGGGTTATAGCTCTATCTTAAAACTGTCGCTCAAACAGGCCAGTAGTTTCGAACCAGCGTTCAAAAACATATGCAAAACCAGAAAGAAAAACCTTGAAAGCCTACGTGTTCTGTCTGGTCAAGAGGGTTATTGATTTGTGGATCCTGGCAGAAGCATTCATCGTGGGGATTGGGGAGGTTCTTCTGTTTGAGCTCTGCATACAAGCTCCTCGTGCGACTAGCAACATGTACCCACTCAATTTTTGAGATCGGCAAGCATTTCAAATGAATCTGAAATAGAACGGCCGTATGAAGAAGAGTAGACAAGTGCGAACATCCAGATAAACAGTGATGGGTCAACAATGAAACACTCCATGCATTCAGCAGGAAAGATCATAAAACAAACTCCCACTCACCCTCCAGACAAGAGAACGGAGATTGGACGTCCGCAAGCCGCCTTGGAGACAGAACGTCTTCAGAGCATCGACTGTCACTTGGTTGCTGAGGACAGAAACGTAGTTGTTTCCAAACGCTTCCCTTTGTCCACACGAATTAGTGTCCATACTAAATGAAAGTTGGTTAGTAGTCGTCAAGGATGCGAGACAGACTCTCTTAGAAGCACACTAGCCATGCGACGACATCAAAGCCTCTTTCGCTGGAAGTGCTGGAGAGTGAATTTGGGAATGAGCTCGTGTTTGCAGAGCATATGAGGCTTGCAGTAATAAAGAGAAAAAGTAGAGTAGTCACACAGAATCTTCAGATTCAGTTGTCTGATTTATTCACAATGGAATGCCGAACGCCTTTTGGAGCGTCATTTCCCACATGAAATGCCCAGTTGTAGGAAAATGGATCCGGAAGAGTAGCCGTCAAATCTAAGCAAATGAGCCAGTGCTGCAAGCATGGTTAACAGCTCCTTTCTGAATAGATAACGTTGCAAATCAACCCTCCTGAAGCTCATTCCTTCTTTGCCATCACCAAACCTTTTCCAGTTAGAATCTCTGAGTCTCTTAAAATTATGGTCGAATAGTACAAACCAGATCAAATACTGTCGTAGTGACGAATGAATCTCTTATAAACTAGAAAACGACGGGAAAACAATGACTCAGTTGCCTTCAAGACAGAGCTGGCTACTTCTATGACATCAGTGGCAATGGACGAAGCTAGACCTCATCGATTTCGTACCTCACGCTCACACAATAATGTCGATGACTTAGCACGAGTTTATCCACACCTTGTCATAAGATTTAAGACAAAACTACGTAGTTAGCAATTAATACTACATAAAAAACAGTCTGATAGGAGTTTTAGAAACAGTTCCTCCCCATCTTTGTTGGTTCACTTCCTACGAATCACCAGTTCCGTCTTCAGATGAACCATTTGTGGCCAACTCAATGCCTAGACCTCATATTTTCACAAACACCAGAGTAAACTGCGGAATAAACTATGTTGGACAGGGGAGCCATGCCCATCAGAGGCAGCAGGGCCGAGTTTCGTAGTGTTCATAGAATTTCCACATGCGACCAACAGGACGCTACGTTGACTGAGTATCAGATTCAAGTGGTTGTGTGGCAGCAGCTAGGTGGGATCTCTTCATGTGTAGTTTGCTTTAGTTATTGGATTCTGAAAAGCTTCCTTGATTTGCACTCTCTTTCATGCCTTCTGAAAGCTTCCGTGGTCCGCACTCTAGTCCATGCCATGGCGTACAGTTGTGGAGTCAGTCGAAGCTGACTTTACTTCCTCAAGTTAACGGCAAATAGAAAGCTTGGATCGTGTGAAAGAGTTTCTTTAGGGTTTTCGGGAAAGATTTGTAGTTTATCGACGCCGAAGTTCCCGTGTTCTTCGCTTCGTACATCGTTATCACTCTCTCATTTGTACTTTCGTTGATAACAGTGTGATTCTTAGGTACTATGTCCGGCGGGTTCGAACCGTTTATCCTTTCGGACGTCGATGTCCTTAAGCTGATTGCAACCAAGGCGCACATTGGCTCCGCTAATGTTGACTTCCAAATGGAGCAATATGTCTATCAACGGCGTTTTGATGGTTGGTTTTGTACTACTACTACTTTTTACCCATGTGAAACCAGTTTTTGTATCGTATCGTGGTAACTGTTCTGTAGTACAAAGAGTTATAAAGTAGTCCTTAGCGCCTTAAGGCCTTAGTATGGAAGGAGTTATGAAGAACACAGGTGGTCATTTTAACACACGAGCGGTACGAGTTGTGTGTGATTGGTACATGGCTAGAAGTTAACTAACCTTTCAACGTTAAACAGACATGTCTTTGTTCATAGTGCAATTGTTTCGTTGAATTTAAAATCGGTAGAATCTGGAATTCTTTGCCAACAACTTGCAAGTCCGCTCTCCATGACGACGATGTTCCCCATTTCTGAGGCTGACGATTGGTGTTTTTTCATTTATCAGTTTTTCTCATCGCTCGTATATCGAACATTTTGCATACTTTACGTATTTTTTTATTTGTATTTTACATTTTACGAACATTGACACTTGATTTTGTGCTTCCCAGCTGATGACGTCTGTTAACCGACTTTTGGTGAGCGCTGCAGTCATGCTTGTTTCTTGACGGAATTTTAAATGTTTGTACATATAACGTTTGTAATTTCTTCGTTAAAACGACGTTCAGACGAGAATTGTGTTCACCTTCAGAGCGGTAGATATCAAGTGCTAGCCCACTCAAGTGTTTCAGTTATAGAAACCTAACTATCGTCCCAAGTTCGTTAATAGAATGGCGATATTTTACATATCTTCTTTATTTCTTAAGTTACGAGCGTCTTTCAGGGACGTATATAATCAATCTGAAGAAGACGTGGGAAAAACTGCTACTTGCTGCACGTGCCATCGCGGCCGTTGAGAATCCTGCTGACGTGGTTGTAGTGTCTGCTCTACCACATGCTCAAAGAGCTCTTCTTAAGTTTGCCGCTCATACCGGCGCTACTGCCATCTTCGGTCGGTTCAGTCCTGGATGTCTCACTAATCAGATCCAGAAGTCTTTTAAGGAGCCTCGTCTCCTTGTCATCTCCGATCCACGTGTCGATCACCAGGTATTTCTGCGCAAATGCTTTTGTATCTTTTTCTCCTATTCCTAAAATATTTTTTTCTAAGATTCTATAAAGATCTAAAGGCCCAAAAATTGTGTTGGGTACGATGGTCCTGCTCAACTTCGCCAGTTTACTGCAGGTTAGCTTTGTGGAGAGAAACCGGACGTTGTTATGCAAAAGCCGGACTACCAGTGGTTTTAGTTACCTTTCTTTCTTGAAGCAACTAGTTTACTTGTCTGTCTGTACGATAGTGCGGAAAAGTCCATGTGTTTGAAGATCATCAAAAGGTATCATGTCGAGAAATAATCGAGATCATACACATGGCGAGGAATCGCAAGGAGCACAGACCATCATCAACTTACGTCAAAATTTACAAAGCTGCATGGAGAAGTATGGAGGTTTCTGCAGAGACAGTATACGTTTACGAAATTCTGGGACCTGTCACTCGATATATAGAGTATTGCATCTAAAACGATGGTGGAGGAACCTGAGAAAATCTAAAATGTTCTGCTCCAGTCTCTTCGACAGCCTCCAACTTCTGCATCTCAAATCATAAGCGTGCAGTCGCAAACACTAGATTTGACATTGCAACTGGATTATGCCTGTAAATTAGCCCTGGTGTGTTAGTATCTGTCGTGATCAGTGACTAGACTTTGCTTTCAAGACATGTACACGTAAGTCCTCGATGAAGAAATTTCACTTGATCGGAAATAGTAGTATTTTGCTTGACTGATAAATTTAAACATGTTGGTGAAATCTTTCCACGGAATTGAACATACGTTTTAAGTTCTCTTTTATGCCATCATCTTAATCAGGTTATGTCGATAAATAACTACATTAAATGAGTTATTTGGTGGCATAGGGTCGGCGGACTTTTAATCTCGCGCGATAAAGGAAGTAAACTAAATCTGCTGGTAATGGATTCTTTTCAAGGTATTTATTCCTGTGTGATAAAAGGAACCGGTTTCTTTAAACAGATATTCTGATGTGCAACTATTTTGGCCGCTGCTTTTTTTTCGAGCGATCTCTTCCTTACAGGTTGTGACTGAGGCTTCGTATGTCAATGTTCCCGTCATTTCCTTTTGCAATACGGAATCACCTTTGAAGTTGATCGACATTGCGATTCCGTGCAACAACAAGGGCGAGCAATCTAGTGGACTTATGTGGTGGTTGTTGGCGCGTGAAATCTTAATTCTGCGAGGAAAAATTTCGCGCCAAACCGGATTTGTCCTCGACGACAAAGAAATTATGCCCGATTTGTACTTTTACCGTGATCCTCAGGAATCAGAAAAACAAGAAATCACAGAAATTGTGCCGGAGGTCAAGCCTGACTTTGAATTGCCCAGCGAGGCTGTTGATTTTACAGCTCAGCCAGAAATCAAGGATTGGGCTTCCGAGACGGCAACGTGGAATCCCGGAAGCAAACCAGGAGAAACGGCTGGAGATTGGGGAGCTGGTGCTCCAGCAAATGCATGGTGATTCCGCTTTTATTTGTTATTTGTGACATAAAATGTTATTAGTTATTTTTTTTGCATTTTAACTTGCAACTTCATGTTGGATGTTAAGTTTCGTACCCATATACGAGGTCAAAATTTCGCAATATTACTTAGTTTCTTGGTGAAAAGTAGTAAAAAGATGACTCTATGCAACGTTCGCAGTGTGGATTTTTGGAAGCAGTGCAAAAAATAAGGCCGACTACTTCATATTTCATGAGATGTATAGTCTAAATGGAGGCTTTCTTAATTGAGGGTTTAGAATCGTGCATAGAGAGGGATCGTTGGGTTGTGCTAATCTAGTAGACGCAGATTTCTATCGACATGACGTCCAGAACAGGTAATTCGCGGGGCGATTTGGCACGTACGGTTAGCGAATGGACCAAAAGCGACCTTATTTTTTGCTCTGAGGCGCAGGTGGAACATATGTAGAGTCCCTGTTTCTGTAGGAATTTTTTTCACAGTACCAGAGTTCGCGCATTCAAGGGATTCTAGCACTTTTGCATTCGATTAGTTCTATTCCATCTACATTCCACTAAGATGTGGTGGTGTGCATGTAGGTTGAACTGATGCCTGATGACTTTTAGTTCTTATGAATGCCTTGAATGCTAGTGGTGTGAATTTTCCCTGAAGTCCTGAGATAGTCATGTGTTGCAAATCTAATCATAGTCGGACCTCACTTTTCGTGGATTCGAGAGTGCAAACTAGTCTAAGAGGAGTTTGGTCGCAAAATTTTTTTGCCTAGGGAGAGTGAGAGGTGTGGTAGGGGAAGGTAGTAGTCGAACTTGGGCCTTGTGTATACTGAATTGTATAGCTACCGCTGTGCTACCCACTGCCCAACTATAGGTATTATTCGCCAAAATTAGAAGGAAGGAGAGGTCACTCCGTTAACACAAAAGAGCCGGGTAAGGCAGAGCACGGTGTGGCGAAAACGAGAATGCTGGAATCTCAGGACTATTACAGGTTACCACTAATGTGTTAGGTTGTTGACGTGTAACGTACACACAACACTCACGTTCAGTCCTTCATTGAGTATATTCTGGTCATACAACTTACGAAGATTATGTACGACACAGTTGTTTTGGTTCACTTTGCAAGTACTGATTCGTCAATTCTAACATTTCTTGGGGCGCGAAGTTGTCTAATGACTTTAGTTCCTTCAAATAACCAACAGTCGAAATCAGATGATTAGGTTGAGAAGATGTGAACCAATCCTTACTTTGACATCGCTAGATTTCCATGTTGCGATAGGAAGCTGTGAGAAGGACGAGGGGTCGAGGCATTCCGAATGGACGTAGGAAAACCTTGGAAAGAACGTCGTATTTTCGATAAGGTCATCACTGGTAATTTCAGTGCTAATACTGGATCCCAGAAGAATGTCTGACGAACACACGGGGTGCCAGCTAGGTTAACGAATATTTTTAAAAAACCGAAATACTTTACTTCACTGACAAGTTAACACGAGTTTGTTACCAAATATTTATTCTGCTAGTGTTTCAACGTCTTCGTCTTCCTTGGAGAGGATGGTTGGAGTCAAGATCCACGGTCGTTCGTCATCTCGATGTGGTGCCTCCGTTGTGGTATCGACTCGAATCTTCAGTGGAGCAATGCCCAAGTGAAACAGCCTCACCCTGCAGCACTTTTTTGAACGAAAGTCGGTTTACAACGATATGAGCTTGCTACGTTTCAAAGCTTACCTAGTACGGAGTGCTGCAGGATGGATCATCCGTTGAAAAACAATTTATTATCAACGGATGGTCATATCGACAAACAACCGCTCTTTATAAAAGAGTACTACTGAGTGGGGTTGCCTCATTCGAGCGGTGCTCCATTGAAGAAGATCCGACTCGATGCGTCGACGAAGACACCGCTTCGAGAAGAAGAACGACTGTGGACCATCGACTTGAATCATCGGCCTTGAGGAAGATGAAGACGTCGAACCGTTCGCCGAATTTTTTATGTGGTAACGACAGTTAGCTTATCAATGAAACAAGATACATTGATCATTTACACCGAGGTTAAATGAAAGTCGCTTTACGAAAAAAACCAAATGTTTTTCTGTTAAGAGCGATGATTAGTGGTACGTCCAAATGTTCAACATTGAAGTCTCTGACATATGACACAAATGGACGGAGCTAAATACGGAGTATTGTACTGAATGCTCTATTAGTTATATTTTAACAGATTTGTGACGATAGCTAATTTGACGACCGAGGTGCTACTTGTAGTTCCTTCTCTGAGCACGTTAGGTAATAAACTCAACTTCATTTCATCATGCTCCTTAAGTAACTTGCTCGTTAGGGTTCATGCATTTGTCAGCAGACTGCAGCTTCAGCCTTATTGAGATCAATGCATTTATATCTTCCAGGTCATTCCCGTTGATCGCTGATTACTGATAACACCGATAGAGTAAAAAAGTCTCTGAGAGGAGACAAAGGTAGAGGAAGAGCCTTGGTGGTCTGGTGGATAACAGATGAGCCTCTGAAAAGAGCAATCATGGGCTCGATCTCACCTCTCGTCCAGAATTCTGCTCATATCTCAGCACCATTGTGGTTGTATGTCAAATAATACTCTGCCATAAAAAAACACTTCGATATTTGGATGGCCTGTCATCACTGGTTGCGGGCCCTCAGTAAAATTCTCATTTTTTTTTCGAGTTTTGTTGATTTAGTTGTGATTGACTACAGTCCCGAGGTCAGCTTAGCGAAAATCTGCTCCAGATCGTCACCATCACAGGCAGGCAGTCGGAGCCCTTGTGGATCAGAGGGAAATTTGTCACCATGCAACTAGTTTGATATCACGACGCTGGTGGATTCTGGTATTGGTTTACTCTTGGCTGGACTTCCTAATGGAAACGCAGGACTCTTTCTCAGCTTGTGAGGCCCTGCTGGGTGAGCGAAGATGAATATCCCCCGCTGTACATCGCAGTCCGACACCTTGGAACACTTCCCAGCCACGACGAGTTGGTAAATCGTTATGAGGCCATGAAATAGCAGCTAAAAGTCAAACATCATGTGTTTATATTTCTACAGGGAGACTTTTTCACAACCTTTCTAAATGTTCGGCTGAATCTAAAACGACAACGATTACGAAAAAACATTTTTTCTGCTGCTCCATTCACGCTCGGTAAAATGAAATACCTCCGAATGCCACAGCTCTGGCTACTTGATTCAAGAAGACTTCACTTCGGAGCTGATCAGCAGGAAGCGAGCGGCTTGGGGAGCTTCCAGTAGTACCGAGTACGTAGGGGAATGGGCTGAGAACTCCCGATTTTGTCCGCACCTTTTCAACTCTGCGATTCTTACTGCCTTGATATACGCGTCGGAGGCCTATTTTAATATCTTCATCACCTGCGCAATCTGTATGGCGCAACGAGCAAACAAGTCCGAAAGAATGTCCTGTGCAAATTATAGGGAAAATATTTTAGCTTTCGTACCCCTCCCGGCAAAATGTTTATGCCATAGACTGTGTATAAACAGCATGGCAAACTGTGCGGCAAAACAAATTGCCGGGAAAGAAAATGCACAAAGTCAATGCATGTTCTTCAATCTTCCAAGCGTATGCATGAACATCGATAGAGAGGGTCGCTCTAATTTCTCCTTTTCCAATAAAAGGATGGTTTTTCACGAACTAGGACTTCTAGCCTATTTGCAATACGAAGTTGTTGAATAAAGCTACAATGTGGGGGGCGTGGTCTATGTTTTGGTAGTACCTTCAGGCGATGTTTATATCTGGCATGTGAGATTTACTACAGATAATTCGAATCCATCCGCTCATTGGCAGTAAACAGATCTATAAAATGGAAAAGGAAAAATCATGTGTGAGGAATGTTAGGCATATCATAAAGTGACAGGTAAACTGTTGAGCAGGGAAACCCTAGATTACTATGCGGAATGAAATATCACTTGGAACGTCAAAATACAGATGAGGAAGTCAGGAGAAATATCCACGATAGATGTGTTCAGAAAACATTGGAGAAAAAGTGACTACGAGGGAAAAGGGGTCGTCACCGAAAGTCCAAAGGTATTCACAACACGGCTGGTCATTGTATAAATACATCTGAAACTAGAAAGAAAAACTTCCACATGAAAAACATGTGACCTCCTTATGAATAGAATTAATCAATTAATATAACATAAACAAGCAATGAATAATGGATAAGTTGTAATGACCGTGTTTAAGACGGAAAAACATAAAGTAACCTAACGAGTGGAAGGAACACTTTTAAAAAATGCTACAGAACTGTTGTAATCTACCGAGATTCCGCCATTATGACCTCATGTTACTTAATCCTAAAGTAAATGAAAGTCTAAAGGCTCAAGTAACATCAGTAATTTCGTGCATTATTGATGTTCATTTGCAGCAGAAATAAATAGGAACGAACGACTGTGGACAAATTCAGGCCTATGACAGGAGCTGGTCGAGTCACATTAGCAGGCATTTTTGCACAACTTTTTTCTTCTTGGCTTTCTTTCGATTAGGCGAGATCGGAGAATTGTTCTCTTCGTCGTCTTCATCAGAAGGAAAACTCTTAACAATTCGGACCAGTTCGTGGAAGGCGGCATCCACATTCACCGGAGGATTCTAAAATTGCAAAAAACTGAAGATTATGAAGTCATATCATATATATTCTTCCACTCATTAATTTAACAATAGTAGCCTATCTGCAACTGTACGGGATATCACCTTTGCGGACGTTTCGATGTAAGGAAGCTTAAGATCAGCGGCTAAACTTCTCCCTTCTTCTTCGCACACGACTCGCTGATTAATCAAATCAATCTGAAACTGTTGAGTGTCATCTTGGAAACTATACATCTAATCTTAACCTTTTTTTTTCATTTTGCTGCCTATTCTTTTTAACGGCAGGGTACGTTGTGAAATATAACTTCCATAATGCTGAGATATTTGCAAAACTCCGTACCGTCTACGGTGGGGAACGAACGCGCTATTGTCCTTCCCGAGGAGTAACGCGTTCACCACCACACCATATACAGCTAATGTTAAGATTATCTTCCAAGTGAAACATAAAGGGAGATACAGAGATGAAGAACTCCGAAGCAGCTCCAATAGATAAAACATGCCGCTAAATATCACTCAAACACAAACGAGCTGTGTAATTATGATAACAAGAATAAATACAGTCAAGATACCTCAGTGGTAGTCACTATACTCAATTCGCACAAGTCCCGCGTAAGACCCAGTCTGGATCAACTTGGTGACCGATCACTGTGGTATCGGGGGGAATTGATGTTAAATTTGTCGGGGAATCTCTCGTTCCCCACAAACCCCAATACTTAGATACTACCTGTGCTGAAGATCTAGAAACCCCCCAGCCGTCCTAGGCTATTTCAGGATCCCAAGAAAAAATCTCGACTAGCATTTCAAGGACATTCATATGGATGACCACCAACAATCCCTCAGACAGCAGGTGAACCAACAAGTAGGGATGCCAGGAAACGAAATCAATGCAAAAAGTGCTGTAATCCAGAGGATATGTGTAATGACGAGTCGTGTGAAGTAGATTTAATAGTAATGGTAATAATAATAATAATAATAATAATAATAATAATAATAATAATAATAATAATAATAATAATAATAAATAACAATTAATAATAATAATAATTAATAATAGTTAATAATAGTTAATAATATAATTAATAATAATAATAACAATAACAATAAAAGTAACAATTAATAATAACAATTAACAATAACAATTAATGATAATAATAATAATAATAATAATAATAATAATAATAATAATAATGATAAATAATAATAACAATAACTAAATAACAATAATAATAATAATAATAATAATAATAATAACAATAATAAACAACATGTCTGAAACGAGTGAAATAACGACCTTGTTGGCGACTAGGAGAACAGGATACTCTGTCCGGTCTTTGACACGTAGCACTTGTGTATAGAGTCTCGCAACCTCATCAAAACTTTTACGGTCGGTCACGGAGTAGACTAACAAGAAACCACGTCCATTTCTCATGTACTGTTCACGCATTGCGGAGAATTCCTCTTGACCGGCTGTGTCGAGCACATCCATAATTACCCAGTTCCCGTCCACTTCACAGTGCTGAATGTACTGGTCTTCGATAGTAGGGTCATAATAATCCAAAAATTGTTTCTAAAAATGTCCGAAAAAGTTCTAAAAAAAAGTGAAAGATGACACCAATAGAAAACCACGTATGGAGGGCACTTGGTCTCTTCAATAAAGGTCAAAAAATGTAAGGCTACTCACTTTTCAAATATAATTTACAATACACTTGATTTTTATATAGCAGATACGTTGCTAGTTCTTAACCAATTTTATATTCTATTTCTCCCAACCCCCAGATCTCCCTCACAGAGGAATTTTTTGCTGGTTAGTCGCGAGGGAACATGGTTCGAACTGAAGTGGTGGACAATGGGTTAATCGCGGACCAAAAGCGACCTTCGCTTCCCTGAGACACAGATGGATACAGGAGATGGATTCCCTGTTTCCGATGCGACGATTTGGCACGTACTCTGTGTAGGTACATAGCCATGTTCACACATGCGTGCGTTGGTGCGTTTTGGTTTATGCAAATTGTATCCTACAAATCAATTCGGCCAAAACCTTATAATCAAGTCACTGGGAAGTACATAGGAGTCGGTTAGGAGTCACCTCCAATTAATACGAACATACATTCTTTAAGGCTATTATCGGAGATTTTAGCGCTAAGATTGGACCCAGATGAACGTCTGAAAAACGCCACATTGAGACCCACGGATTAGAATGGAAGAAGCGGGATGGGCGGCTGTCTGAGTATCATAACGACAAAGACCATTCATCGTAACTTGCAATTCCAGAAGCTCCAGTTCTAACGCTAGATGAAGGAGTCTACCAATAGAGAGTACCATCACGAAACAGGCCACATTATAGTAAATCGAAGGTTTTGCCTAAGCATTGTCGTTGTTGTCCCAAAATTCTACACAGGATCGGACCAAAGCTTCCTTTGCGCAAGATTCCATTCCTCGCGGAAACGAGAAAAAGCCGCTAAGTTTAAAAAAAAAGAAATCTCAGAAGCATCATAAACTGGCATTTACTCAGATCATTTGTCAACTTTTGGGAAGATGCTGTCATTGCTAACATCGAGCAGGAATATAGTCCGCCTTATTCTACATCTTCACGTTAGCGCTATGAAAGCTAAGAGTTCGAAAGTCACCAAGAGACAAGTGTCTCCAAAGATACTCCAACTGACAGGCCAACGTGGAATCGCACGACCCACAAGCAACCGCCCACCGACGTCCGAATTTGCAAAACGATTCAGGAATGCGATAAAAGCTCTTGAAGAGAGAAGAGCAGCAGTCATGGTCGAAGCTGCACAGGGTGGGAAAAGTGTTCACAAAGCCCACTGACACTTTGCCAATTAGAAGATTAAGACGAGCAGTCCGACGCCCAGACAAAACATTTACAGCTTCCAAAAAGGCAGTGGAAAATACCATTAACCATCAGTTGTGTGTAATAACCACTCAATAACCACTGTCCTCAAATGAAATGAAGGAGGGTGGAAATATCGTCCCACAGGTCCTCCCTTCTGAAATCTAATATTTTTTGCATTGATGAAGAGTCGAACAACACCTGATACGGACAGAAGACCTGAGCGCCTGAAGAAGCTTTCGCCAGTTTTTATCAACACACTGGCTCGGTTCTTCACACGTTACCCTGCCAGAATACAAGGTTCGTATTCGATATAAGACCAGTAGGAGTGTGTTATTGTTAAAAAAAGACGACCTCCACGACATCAGAAAGTATCGTCCAATTTGCTTGCTGGCTGTCAAAACTCTTCACTCGAGGTGTTCTGAACAGGACTGACAGAACACTGGACGAAGGACAGTCATATGAGCAAGCAGGATTATCCATAAGAGCAAATTGCAAGTCCATAGATGACAGATCACCTCACCTGTACTACCTGCAGTTTCTTTGATGGTAGAGTGACTCCAGCGGGTGCAAGTAAATTTTCCATTTGTCGTTGTCGCCTGCAAGAGTATCCTCGAGATTCCGCGGTTTACGTGAAAAACTTTGACTCGCTAAGGGGCCCTGCTCATCGGTTGTCGTTCAAACGCATTATGTGCTCGCCCAACCTGTTTCTCGACATACTGGGGGTGGCTAAAGATGTCTGTGTCTGTTATGTTTGATCGTTGACGTAGGTCAGAACATCAGATTTCACATACCACTCGCGTTTTACTGGATACTCCTAGCATCGATTTCTCAATTGCGCGCTCGATAACGCTAAGTGATCTTTCATCCTGCCTACGTAGTGATCAGGTTTCCAACGGGTACGTTAACGCAGGAAGAATCGTGGAGTTGAAAAGATGGGCATGGAGTCGCGTTTCCTAGTCGTCTTCACTTCACGCTCCATGATATGAAATCTCCATAAGTTGCTCGCTTCCTACTGCTCAACTCTAGAACAGAGTCGTTCATCAGATTAGATATAGGGGATTAATTCACGGCTAGAATCGAATATGTGCTGTAATGAAAAGGAAGCAATAGATAAAGGCATTGTCCAAGAAGTGCCGGGCATCCCGAGACGTTGTATTCACGTAATCATTTTCATGCATGCCTGTACGGCTATGCTATGGTGTAAGAAGGATGTTAAGGCTATTTCGGCTACTATGAATCAGCGTGGAATCACGTTACAAGGAAATACGTCTACGAGGGGGTTTGGGAGCGCTTTGAAGAAGTCATAGGCTAGTTGTGACCACCACATCTCTCAAGGCAATCAGCATCCGTGGGTAACGATTGGCCTAAAATAGTAAGAACAAAGAGCTTCGTATGAAAACTATAATGTTCTTCGTGCCAAACGAGCGAGAGGAGTACACAGGGACTTTTCATGCGCTACGCAGACCAAGGGTGACTTTATCGTTGCCCACTAGAGTTGCATGACAATTAGCATGATTTCAGGGGAATGTTTACATACCCGTCTACTGCTAATGAAACCAATCTGGAGAAATAAAGTACGTGGTTGACATATGGACAATGGAAGAACCAGTAACCATACTAATTTTCACTCCTTGTAGCTACCACCATGCAGGTGATTGTAGATAGCAATCAGATGGGTAATCGTTAACAAGTTGTTTGCAAAGAAACGAAGTAATTCTAGTTTTTTAGTGCAGTGGTCATTATCTCTACGAATCGCTTAGAATACATCCATCGATGTCGTACTATGACATACCATTAGCGTTCTTATACTTTAAGAAAGCCACCCAGGCTAAGGAGATAGGCATTCCCACACATGAAAAAAACAAAGGCATCATCAGAAAAAAAGTACCGACAAAAAAATCGACAGAAAAAACCCGAAAGCATCAGCAAAAGAAAAAAGCCCATGTGCGTTTTATTGAATTACCTAGGAATTCCCACATTCCTATCACTCTGATGATTGATCGTATTGTCTAACAGAGCTGATTTTTGATGTCAACAGCAATGTCGTTTTTTAAGCGCACAATGCACTGTGCGCATCGCATTGCATGGAAGAAACTTATCTCAGGTCGCATTGAACTTTAACAGTCTGAATAAAAAACAATTCCTACAGCAAAAAGAACCCCGATTTTCAGGAACGTCAGCGGCGTTTTCCCTTTTTTCATCGATCCATGTATTTCGGACCACAAAAGCATTGAATAGTCGAAATTTCATAGACATGGATGCAATATATCTTTGATGTTTGTGACATACGTAAAAGTTCTTAGAAAAGTTAAATTTTGTCCCCTAAGCTCTTCCAAATATTGATCTCAAATAACTTTAAGAATGATAAGATTTATGAGAGCTATATATCCCAATAAGGCCCAAAAAGTTTACGGACTCATCATGGCTGGGAGGCGACCCTGGATGTCGGATTGCGACGTACAGCTACTATTGTATCTTCCCAGCAAGGCCTCCTAAGCTGAGAAAAGTTCCACATTTTCATCCGGAAGCTGAGCTAAGAATAAAGCAGTACCAGGAACCAGCACCGTCCTCGTATCCAACTAGACGCATGGTGGCAAATCTCCCTCTGATCCACAAGAACCGGTGACTGCCTCGGATGATAACGACCTAAGGAAGGCTTCGGCTAGGCTGACCTCGAGACTCCAGGGAACCACACTGACTAAACCAGCAAATCGCCAGCTTTAGTAATTCGCAAACTGCGCGCTCCCGTCTAGTAAATCGGGCGGTGAGACAACCGGTGAGAAAAAAGGCGATCAAATCTTGAGTTGCATAGGACGTTGCTGAAAACGGAGGGAAACGACTGCGCCCATGACAAGCCATAGAGACTGCTTCTTGCTCTGCAGTTATAACAACAGAACAGTCTCTTCAGACGCCAACGATTACGCTCTTCTTGAGGATGATGATCGCATCAAATTCCATATGATCGTCCTATACAGGACTAAAAGCAGGAACACCGACATACGTCAATTAGATAGCGGAACCCTTGTCATTCGTGGTGGAGAATTTCCGCTACTGAATCATTGGAGGCGTTGGATTTGGCGCACACCCATCCACTTCCCATCTAGTTACTTCACACAAAATCTTATCACTACGCTTGGCTATTCTTCTTCTCCATCTTCCACATCAAAGAAAGTCAGTGTCATCAACTCCCACTCACCAACTTGTACAGCTAATGACAACGAACAGGAGGTGTTCCAACACCACTTGGTGGAAGTAATCCATAACGAAAAGTCTTTCTATAAATTCGTTATTGGTAACTGCAAGATTAGTCAGGTTAGGAATGGCCTCCGAAAATGAATATAGAGTAGGGGAATTCAGAATAGGAGAACAGAATGAAAATGGAAACCGTCTTAGGACTCCTACCCGCAGCAGGTCTCTCGAAGCGAGATTCATTTTTTCGAGGAGAGAGAAAATGGCCGACTTACAGAGTATCTCCTAACGCCACAACTCATGCAAAAAATGTTGCCTCCTTCACACCCAAGTGGCACCTGGATTTTGTACAGGATCTGAGCACCGACTTCTCCATGTGAAGATTCTGTTCAACCCATAGCTGGTAAAAAAAAACTTCGGTCACCGTCCAAGAAAAACAAAACAAATCGTTCATGATGAGGACATTTCCAATAAAATCCGCTCATGTGACTGGTAGATAAATAAAAACCTGGCCGAGGACTATAAGCTGCTTGTCCATGAACTTAAAACTTATGCCGAACTCATCTCAGTTCGCCAAACAAGAAGTTCAACCCGCATCTCCATTACCACTCAGGAGTTGCTAGAAAACATGACTGAAGGTTGATCCCACTGCAGCACACCCTAACATGGCCGATAATAAATGACAGCTGTAGAAGATCTTCGTAGGAGGATTCACATCGGTATAAGCAGAAAAAAGTTACTGGAAGCAGCTCAAAAACCATCTAGTCTGATGAAGTGTCATCGGAAACTATAATGTTTCATTATCCGCTCGGATTATCGAGTATGAGACTATCATCACGTCCCGCCATAATATGAAATTAATAAGGGAAAGGTTCTGTACCAGTGTTTCCTGCTCCACAGTCCCAGTCTGAGACCTGCAAATCCGAGCTGGTGAAGTACCGTGTGGCAGTCTACCCTCTGAAGTTCGAGTTGCGATAGAAAGCATGAAGAAAGACACAGCTCCAGGACCCTATAATATTACCGCTGATTTCCTTAGAGCTGGTGGCCACTAATTACATGGACTTCTCACAACCCATCCAACATCTTACATCCAGAAAGACAAAATGCCAGACCGGTGGGGGAACTTGCGCACGGTCATTATATACAGGAAGGGTAGCCGAAGGTACCTTCGTAACTATCGTAATACCGATATGCTTGTTGAATGTATTCTACAAGCTGCTCTCAAATATTGTTCTTCTGCGAATACCCAATATTTAGGATGAAGCACAACCAGTTAGCCAAGCAGGATTACGACAGGGACTCTGCTCATGGATCATATCCAAACGGTATCACGGTTCATAGAAATCTGTCGCGAGTATCATCTGCCTCTTGTTACAACGTTTATCGACTACGAGAAAGCGTTTGACAGCGCCGAAATGAATGCAATCCTATCAGCGCTCGTCAACGGAGTAGTGGAACCGTCCTATATACGAAGACAAGCAGACTGTTATCAAATCGCAGCAGAAATATATGGCTTTTTCGTTGACACCTCATCATACCTATGGTAAAAGTGGTTCGAGAAAGCGAAACAACATTGCCAAAGCTGTTTGCATTCGCAGATGGGAACGATTTTAAGAATCCGGAATGGATCTCGCCGACGTCACCATGCTCGAAGCAGTCAACCACCATGAACGACGACTGCGCGAGACAGAAAAGATTGGAAATTATACTGGGACCCAGAGCACCAGTGAAGAGGTGTCCAACGATTTCAATTAAATATATACACCATTAACACAAAAGATCGAAGGCTCCTTTAAAAGTATATCGGGTTCTCAACTCCTCACAACTCTAACTGTTGAAAAAACTGTCGGTCGTTCTCAAAAAAACAAGCAAGGTCTGCTAGGGGGTTAAAGAAACAATCAGCTCTAGTGAGACGAGAAAGTATGGCCTTCCAAAAATATCTAACAGAATTTCACAGTAAAAACTCAAGAATCTCAAAAAATAGGAATGTAGTGGTATCAAATTATTTGTGTACACATACATAGCTATTTCGAGTACGTCCCAATGGTCTACCGCCTTATCGTGGCTGGGAAGTGTTCCCGGGATGTTGGGCTGCGATGTACGCGGGAGGATTCATCCCACTAGCAAGGTTTCACAAGCTGAGAAGGAGCCCGGAGTTTCCATCAGGAAGCCCAGTTACGAGTAAACCAGTACCAGGATCCATCACCGTCCTGGTATAAAACTAGTCGCATGGTGGCAAATCTCCTTCTGATCCACAAGCACAGCGACTGTCTGTGGTGGTGACGACTTGGGGCAGACTTTGTCTAGGCTGAGCTCGAGGCTTAAGTGAACCACAATGACTTGTAGCCCGCACATCCAGTAAGGACGGACCATTCAAGTGTCTAAGTAAGTAAGGTTGTTTTTCCCTTTTATATCCAAACAAAGCAGTATGTCTCACTTGAAAGAACTGAATGGTCAGAGAACTCTTGCCAACTCCTCCGTCTCCTATGACGACTAGTCGATAAGTTGGCAGTTTTGAATCATCCTTTGGTGGGCGCTTGCTTGATGACATCTGGCGATGAGCTTCTGAGATTCAGAGCGTTTCGTGCAGAAAGCACAAAGGTTTTACTGATTCCACCTGTTAAAAAAAAGTAACATAAGGCTGACTATTAAAAATAACTGGGAGAAACAAGCATTGATTACATCTTTTGGAGAAGCACCTATAAACATGAGTAGTGATTTAAGCACAGATGAATAGTCTATGACCAACACAATGAATAGACTTGCGTGTAGTGCTTATTTATCATAAACAGGATTAATTGGAAAGTGAGGGTAACGATAAGCACGCATTATTTGTAGCCGATGGTAAAGCACAGTAAACAAGCAGTTTAAATTCATCAGAAAAAATAAAACCGTAATACAGTAAAACGTCATAGCACAGTCGCTTGAGATAAAAAACATACTCAGCCTAGAAGTGAACAATGAACCTTAGTATCACAAGCAGATCAATGTTGTATGGTGCAGCACCACGAAACGCTCTTTAGATGGATGCCATTAAGAATCTTAACTAAAATGAGTGAGTCATGTTTTCCAGAGCTACACAGGAATGCAAGTGGTCGGATGACTATAAAACTTTTATAGTACCTTTATACTATTATAAACAAGTTCATTACCTCACAGAAGGCATGCGAAACAAGAAAGGATGGCACATTTCTCCGAAAATTTGGGAATTTCCTTTACGTTTAAGCTTCTCGCCCATCTCTCAGCCGTGTTTTAACCTACAGGTGCTATCAGCAATCACCCGCCAACGGCATTGATTTGGGGAGCACAAATCGGCCTTGAACCCAATTAACCTGAAGGTATTGTATAAATCACAGTGTAGTCACTTCTTATCTACTGCCTATTCTTTTTTTATGAAAGGGTATGATGTGAAATATAACCACAACGATGCTGATAAGTAACGACATCGTGATTTATCCCACAGCTTCAGCTTAACTAGGTTCAATGCCGATTTGTGCCGCCAGATCAACCCCGTTGACGGGTGATTGTTGACAGCAACCATAGGTCAATAATACTGCTGAGAAAGGCCAAACGAAGAACTCGAATGTTGTAGCGGTGAACGCGTTAGCCCCCGGAAAAGGTAATAGCGTGTTCGATCCCCATCGCAGACACCTGCGGTCCGGAGTTTTCCAGATATCTCAGCATTATTGTGGCCATATGAGGATATTATGCTACAACTGAGTACTAAGGTACCACAAGTGACAGAGAACAAAATCTGTACAATCAT
The DNA here is from genome assembly GCA_018806985.1 of Angiostrongylus vasorum. Classification (NCBI taxonomy): domain Eukaryota; kingdom Metazoa; phylum Nematoda; class Chromadorea; order Rhabditida; family Metastrongylidae; genus Angiostrongylus; species Angiostrongylus vasorum. The sequence goes on from JADANN010000445.1 coordinate 1,293,094, forward strand.
TTTATTAAAGTCAACTCATAGTCCTTTTTTATAAACTAAAAAGCCTTTTCGTTACGATAGCATAGAAGGAAAACCACTGAGGGAAACTCCTCAGAACGGCTCGGTGGTCAACGACTGTGTAAAGCACAGCAAATAAAGCGAAAACAAGTTGATCTTAATTTCCACCAGCTGTGGTTTCTTTTTGCGTTATAAATAGGTAGTGTGGACTACTTAATACGATGTGCCGATCTTTGATGGGCAGCTTTAGAAGTCAGAAAAGTGTTTCTAGAGGACTACAAAAACTGTGAGTGAACCAAAGCTATCTGCTGGTGCAGTGGTATCATGTAATCGATATGTGGTTGGATCTTTCATTAACAGTATCGACTGTAAGTGGTAAATTTGAAGTCGTAACGTTATAGTTTGATAGAAAACATTTGTGTTACAACGTGACGTCTATATGATGCATATGTGTGGGAGCATTGTAGCCGGCATGACCTCAACGGAGGTCATTTTCTTTCCGGTGATTTATTTCGGTGCACGGAACCCTTTTCCTACACATTTTTTTAGTTAAGCGATCCGACATACGTGTTTCCGCGAGCTTCGGCAGGAAAAGCTTTATTCTGCACTTAGAAATCCGAAAAGAAACCTTCCCTTGAAGAAGCTGGACGGTCATTTGGCCAGTGATTCAGTATTGCTTAGAAACTAATTGCTGCAACCACGGTTATCAAATGGAATGGACGCGTATAAAAAATACAGAAGTAGACTCAATATAAGCTGCAAAACAATTTCGGATACTGAGCAATCTGGCTGGACGGTAGACTACGGTAAAATACAGTGAAAAAAGCATACTTACCATGCATACCGTTAGAGCAACATCAGGTGTAATACTGTCACTTTTTCCAACCCTTCATTTCTCTCTAGCAATCGAAAAATTATGATGTATTGTTGAAAAGCCGAATCTGTAGCGACACAAAGGTCCGTCCCCCCACGACGTCCACACAAAAAATAGGCGCCGTCGCGTAAGGGTTAAATTAAAGATGAACCTATCTGTCGATAATTCAGCAGTGATGAATGCGATTCCCACAGGGTTTTCAGATAACGGATACTGTTGCCTATTTTTTCTAAATCTACGCAAGGAAAATTTCAGTTTTACTGAATGAATTATAAGTAAACTTCTTCATTATCCGCGAAACTAGTTCGTGGAAAGATTCTCAGGACCACTGCAAAGCACCTGTTAAGGGGAAAAAAATTCTGTCTATGAATCAAGGATGGCAACGTATCTTAGTGATCAAATGAACTTATTCTACCCAGCAAGAGGGCAATTAAAGAACAAAGTATTAGTGGTTGATATCAGCCGATCTCTAAAACGTAAGTACAGCTCTATTAGAATTCCGAATCAGTCTTACAAGAAGGTTCGCTGGTAAAGTAATGTCAAGTGTGGATCCTACTTTGTATAGAAAATGTACCTTTTGTGCTGTAAAAGAACTGATACTGCATTAAAAAACTCTGTTAACACATTCGCAACCAAACATAACCACTTTTGACTACAACGTGGGATACTACGCGTTTTCCGCCGTGAGTACTTTGAGTCGCGAACTTATGATTTCTTGAATCCTTCTCTGGAAATGACTTCATCGCTTTTGTTGTATTTTTTCATCACGTAAATCAATACCCATACGTGCCTTATTAATAACTTACTTGAAAAATCTTTTACATATCGTCTCCTTAACATTTCAATATGCGCTAGTCCCATATAATAACTGTAACTCATAGTACTGAAAAGGAAATAAACACTCACTGAGCAAAAAAATAGATGTTGTGGGCCTGAATTATGTCGACTGAAGATATATCAAACTCTATTTCTAATCGACTGCTCGCCAAGCGTGAACTGAAAGAAACTGAAGGCACTGAGAACAATGACGAATCTACTCCCCACTGCAGAGTCCGGATGGAATAAATGGGAGAATGAAAAGAAAAAATGATGATAACGCCAGCTGTAAGCAGTCGAAACAAGTGTCTGAAACTCATAACTTCTGTATCTTCAATCTGAAGCAGATCAACACTGATCCATTTCTATGAATTATGACTGATATTTCGAACGTGGTTGTCGGAAAACAAACACCAACAACAGAAGAGCCATTCATAGAAATAAAAAAGTGTTGAAGAGGTAAGGATACTCATCAGTGTCTACCTTCGACTACCATTGTTAAACTCACAGATGAGTTATACAATCCCAAGGATGATATATGAACAATACTTGGACCACTGGTAGGCTTCGAACCAGCGATTAACCCTTTTGGTGGCTCACGTGCTTTCCACCGCACCAATTGACGTCCCTGCTTTACCGTTCTCTCAGCCAGTTTTTTACTCTATTGGTGCTATCTCATTATCCTAGTGGTTGAATTACACATCATTCCATGCCATGAAAAAAAGAACATGTAGTAAATAGAAGCCGAAACATTGTAATTCCGATTGCAGCTTCAGCTAAACTGAGTTCAATGCCGATTGCAGATCATTCCCGCTGAGGGGTGATTGCTGATAGCACCGATAGAGTAAGAAGTTGGCTGCGAGAAAGGCAAAGCAAGGGCGTCGGTTGGTGTGGTGGAGAGCACCCGAGCTCCACGAATCACTGTAGTTGTATGACACGTCATTTCTTACCATAAAAATAGGCAATAAATAAAAGTCAAAACATTATGATCAGATATGAATATTTATTGAAGCTCCAGTACTGCTCTTGGATTCATTCCTATTTGGTTACAAGTTATGTTAAGTGGTATTCTTCAAAAGCTGTCGGTTCACATATATTTGTCCAAGAATGCGAATTGGACGAAGCAAGACTGGCAAGTTCAATTCAGTTGTTGATCCTATCGATACAAACTTCAAGTGAGTCTACACACTTGGCAAAAACGCGGACGTTCACTCATGTTGCTTAGAAGAGTTGTATCCCGCCAATGTTCATCACATAAAAAAGATAAACGACAAAGCTCTCTATGTTGATCAATCCCTGAGGGATGCACCATGCATTTCGATTTCACTTAGTATCGTTGGAGATGACTGAATGCATATCTGGCCTTTATAATGACCCGCGGCGACCTATCGATGTATGGAGCCAGTGCTGCTAGCCTCCCAGACAAGTCTGGTGCCAATTTGCCGACCCCGGAGGGATGAAGGGCTTGGTGAGCCTGGGTGCAGGGACTTATCAAGAGCGAAAGTTATCGGAGATCATAAATTAAGAAAACCTTTCGTGGACCCAAGCGACCCGATGGTGTTCTATTCTCCATACATGAGGAGAACTACTAAGTCGTACATATATTCTTATTTCTTCGTGTTAAGAACATTTCTTACAGACACGGCTTTTCTAGCACTTAGTTGGCCAGACGTGATTGATGGACGCACAGAGGTTCTATTGTGATAATGTGCAGAAAACTGAGATGAATGAGTTCAAAAGTGCAGCTGTCGAAACCCTCAAGCAGCTACGTGGTGGACTACTCCAGTGTTTAAGAAGTCGTTGTGTAAATTGTTATAATGAAATAGTAACGCTGATATCAGATAGCAATTCGTACCAAGCACGTCACCACTAGATCTAATCAGTATAAGAAACATTTCTGTTCAGTTTGCTAGCAGATCCACTTAGTTAGGTACTTAAACTGACTTCTCGTCTTGTAGCTCTTCTTCCTTAGTTTTTTTTCCGCGTTACGCTTGGAGGTATTGAGGTTCCATTGTGTTCCGCTGCCATTTGACAATCTATTGTCTTTTCTCACTTCACCGTACGTTCAGTGCTGCTTGAGCGTGGTTTTACTTGAAATCCTGAGAGCTGTGCAAGTGAGTCCTCAGGTCATCATCACAGGAAGTTGCCGACTTTTGTGGATTCGAGGGAAGTCTGCTGCTCTGCCAGCCAGACTCAGTCGCTAGGATAGCGACCTGTGCAAAAATCCAGCCAATCACCACCAGGAAGGATTTCGATAACAGTCACGAGGTTTTCAAATGCAGGTGTGGTAGATTACAAGTGTTGTAAAATGCATGTAGATTGTAATAAAAAATTCCTTTGAGCACTACTCATAACACTGAAGAGTTCTGAGAATAACAGCTGAGAACAATTATGTTCAAAAAAAGTGCAGCATGTGGAACAACACTGAACGACATATACCCAATGAACACTTTCCTCTCTGTACCTTACAAACACATGTGAACATGTCTCTCAAATTTTTTACTATCTCAATGTAGCGCGGTGTATGTAGGTTTCCAGTTTGGACACCCACATAGAACAGAGATATCTTAGCCCTTGTAGACTTAACGAAAAAGAACAAACGTGCACTAATAATTGACTTCGTAAGCTTTTTTGGGTAGAAAACTTCTTCTCTTCAGTGATAACAGGTACAAGAGCTGTCGCATAGAAACTCCTACCTTGATATGGGACGTATCAAAGTTTTAGAAGGAAAGGAATGTGTGTCGGACTGTTGCGGGTTTCTAAGTAGTACAGACACCATCTAACGATGTTCTGTGCAGGTACAATCGCATGTCGTTGATACATATTCCAACGATAACATAAACTGGTGAAATGATAAAAGGATAAAGCTCTCGGCATTGATCTCTCCCTGAGAGATGCACCATGCATTCGATTTCATTAAGCATCGTTGGAGGTGATTGGATGCATATCTGGCCTTTACAATGACTCGCGGTGGCCTACTGATCTGCCGGCCCCAGAGGGATGGAAGGCTTCGTGGGCCAGTGGCGCAAGGACCGATCCCATGCATGTGTTGCAGGGCGCCTCCGATCACTACGGCACACACGTAAACTCGTAGGTAATACAAATCCTAGCGAGTTAAGGACACTTTGGAAGGGCAATGTGTTCGTTTCGGAATCGTATATCCACTCAAAAGTGACCCACAACGCATTACATTTATGAGTGAACCCATTCATCTCACAAAAACGTAGTGTTTGCCGTTTCACTCTTATAAAGAATGTCTGAGTGAATTCACTTAATTTAGCGAAGCAACACCTGGCAAGCCCACGATCTACTCTGAGGGACAATAAAATGCAAGTGGTTTAGAAAACAAGTACATCACAAGTGCAACTGACAAGTGACGTTGCAAAAGGGCAGCTAAAAAAATACCTTAACGAGCACATGATTCCACAGTCAACGGAATTGGAGATAAATGAAGAGCGAGGTTGGGTCCAGTTATAGTGATCGACTGAATGGAAATGGACAGTGTGGGAGTGAGAGCAAAGCCTTCACTTTAGAGGGTTCTCGAAGTCTGCGTCAATAATGACATCCGAATGAAAAACGCTGGAACTATACGTCATCGATCAAAAAGGTTCGAGTTAGAGGAGGATTGTCGAATGTTATTTCGAAGAAAGCGCTACAATACTAGAAATTAGCTTAACCCATTTTGTCGCTTGCTCCATAATACTAAGTAGTGTGAATATCTGGTAACCCTTCCAGGCAATCTAGTGGAAATCAAGGCTCCTCAGCTGAGGATGCAGGTCATTCTTGGACAACAGAATAGCTCCAAAACCCTGAAGGAAACTTTTTAGCTCTAAGGTAGTTATATAGACCTTGGGAAGAAAAAACCAGGACTGGAAAAGGTCAGTTACTCAAAAATGAAAACTACTATAATGTCTGTAACCAGGATAGTACAAGATGGAATGTAGACCACACATTCAGTATCCAACAACGACTTTAAGTCGAAATTATGAGACTTCGAATGCTTGACAGTGAGTCAATAAAGGCGAAGAAGGGTGATATAACAGGATGAGCAACCTATTAATTCTTACCGCAATATCGTAGAAATACCAAACTCAGAAGTTAGAGTGACACTACTCCGGAATAACTCTGTAGTCCTTTCCCAACCAAAAGTGATAAAAGTAGGGTGGATTGGCGCAATAAGCGCGACACATTGGAGGAGAAGTGGCCGAGGCGATACGGGTTCAATGTCCGTGCTAATCGATAAATGGTCAGATGGAGTTGACGACTGTCAACGGGGCGAGACAGCCAGGCGGCGATCAATCGGCGAGGTGGAGCGAGAGCGAAGTGGTTGCTGCACAGGGTGCCAGCCGGACAGCCGGGGATCGGTCTCCGTCGCGGACGATGCTGCGGAAGACGTGCTCCTGCGTGACCAATGGCTGAGAGGTGGCGGATTTTGGAGACAGACAGCTGTTGTCGGAGTGGAACCGCCGGCGAAGAAGAACACCTGAGTATGGCGCACAGCGATATGGAGGCGTACCTAACAGGGAGAGTGGGTAACCACGTTATTGAGTGGTGTCACATTTTGGTAGCGGATAACAGTCGGTGGGCAGAACAGAAAAAAGAAAAGGAAAAAGAAGAAAAGAAGGAGAAAGAAAGAAAAGAACAGAAAAAAAATAGGAGTGTCAGTTCAAATTGCAAGTGACCATCATAGCAGAAAATACTCTAGCTCCAGTCTGAGACGAGTCGTGAAAAAAAGACGGAAAGATTGCACAGTTTGAGTGCGACCTATAGTTTGTTCACCGCAAATATACCTGCTTCAAACAAAGAAAGAAAGAAAAAAAATGTGGGTTAGATTTTAGACTTGGGGAAATCAGCGTCTATCAGTAGCTGTTAACGAACTACTAACTGCAGTTCTCCTGTTGCTACGCTAGGTTAGTCTATGCCATAGAGGGAATACTAACAGAAGGCACACGGTACTATCGGAGCAAGCTGAACATGAAATGAGGACGTTTTGGACAGGACCAGGCACATTTCGATTTAGCAGTAGATGTACGGGTGCCTTTCTAGCTCACCTGAGATGAAAATTTCACTGAAAAGAAAAGATAGAGTTACGGTTTCATCACTTCGTTCTCATTACTTTTTTGATTGACAAACTATGTAATTTCACAACACTGGCCCATAACTGATAGAAATCAAGGAGAACAACGTGAAAAAAACAACATAGACAACTTTTTACAAGGTGACCATTTCGGGATCACATCATCATAAAATAACTGGACATGTCAGTCGTTTCCATCCTACTTCCATCAGTTTCTTGATATCAAATAGTTGAACCCTGGGCAGACTTTGGCCCGGCTGACCTCCAAGGAACCACAATGGTTAAACCAGCAAAACTCCGACAAAATGGAGATTTTGCTGGGGCCCGCACAACCAGTGAGAATAGGGCCTTCAAGTATTCAAAGTATCCAAGTAAATGGTCGAGCCAGAAATTTAATGATTAGGTCGAACCAAGTATTGCACGACGACCAGTCTTCTCCTACAGGCACCCCGTTGCAGTTGAGTGTTTAACTCTCTCCTCTCCTATAATGAAATTTCCTATATTCTTGAACCATTACAGTTATGCTGCTTGATTTTCAGAGATATCCGTTCTTCTGGGCCAACAATTTACGCAGTACTATCGAGACGATCAGCACCGACACTGTCGATCATCCCGTTGTCTTCAACGATTAATCCAAAGCAAGTCGTCATCGTTCCATCCGTTGTAAACAATTTTTCTATCGGTTGTCGATTTTTCATACGCACCACAACCATCGGTACATTAGAAGAAAGTGATGGTTCAGTCGCTTTGTGGTAGTGAAAAGTTGTTCGTAATTATATTTTCTGAATGACAGTGGATGACCTTGGTTTAGAAACGTGACGATCACCAGTGTCGAATGACCAGATAGGGACGTGCTTGCCAATATCCCTATGAATGGACCACTGAGTTCTCATGTGCACTGTTGGTGACGTTCGCAATGACTGAAAATTCGATCTTGTATATTGTTCACCCGTTATGCCAAGTAGTTTGGTCACTCACATGGATATGGGAGTACTGTAAAATGTGCATACTCACGAGTGTTTTTCATTAAAAAACGCAGTCATGGGCCACGATATGGTTCGACGGGCGAAATTTCCCTTATGCATTCAGGGTAACTGAATGTTCTATTTGTAGCACGTTGCCCAATGAGACACCGGTAAACTTCACAGCAGGCGCATTCGGGACCATTCATTCTGGTGTTGAATAAACTCACCAAAAGATTGTTTATTCAATGAAAGCAGTTGATAATGAGGATCTGCGACAGATTTCCGCACGAATTTCTTGGTTAAATCTCGTATGTGGGAAGTGTTAAAGATAGAAAAAAGTGAGTATTCTCTACCACGCAGAGAATGCTCTCCATATTCCCCCACTTACCTTAAAGCTGTAGCGGGTTCATTGTCTCGGAAGCATGATAGAATGAAGAGATGGAGACTATTCTTTACCACCTTGTCTATGGTAGAGAAGTGTCTCTGTACAGGCATAGTCACCTCTGAACTGATAGTTCAGAAGAGGTATTTAAGCACTTTTTTCACTTTGTTGATAGCTTGTCCACCACCGATATTATGATAGGCGTGGCTCATAAAAAATCTCTTCTCTTCACTTAGTGATTTGCAAGAAAAAGTTTCTTGGACGAAGAGGGACAGACACAACTCTATTTGAACACTGGGATTCGAAACTTGGACGCAGCCTTTCTCTATGATAAGGTGGTAAATCAATGATAAGGTTCCTTTGGAGTGGCTTGATGTTCACAGATTTTGCGCACATCAATAGGATTCAACACAAATTGTCTTTAAAACCCTTATAAGACATATTATTTTGTTCATTTCCATTTATTTGATGACATGAAATTTACAATAAAAACGTACATAGAATATATAGATATTTATAAATCCTACATAGGGCTAACAGTCCTCACTTGGGGGAATTTCACTTGTTGTTATCAATCAAAAATCTTTCCTTCAATTACCTGTGGTGTGAATGAATCTTGTCATAAACTATGGAAGTCGCAATAATGTCCTCCTTACCTTTCCACTTCAACGCATTCACACAGCTCACATTCACTTGGCCTAACAACTATCGCCTATTCAGTCCTGAATGATGAGCTGCGGTGGAAAAAGCCTACCTGTTTTTCCTGCAGCTGTCGATAAGATGTGTCCCTCTGCACAGCAAGCCTTCAGCCAAGAGTAGACTCGTGCAGCTACTATCAGTGAAGGGATAGTTTACTTTACCGAACAGATGGAATGGCGCCCCACGTCTCCAGTTACTCAGAAATTGCTACCAGTTCACACCAAAATTGTGCAGCCAGCTTTCGAATGCAGTTTGAATAATTTGAGTGTGTGGTTGTGCTTCTAGTGCGAGAAATGCTACCGGTGCACGACTCAACCTCCACCTTTATGTAGCATAAGGGATTTGTCAATAAACACCTTTCCAAGCCCGTATATTATTCGGCAGATTCTTTTTATAAGGTTGATTAGTAGTGTAATCTTGTGAAACCCTTTTGTCGGTCAAATTTTTGCATAGTTGGCCAAATGGAGGTTTCCCAACAGTGTTTCAAATCTATCTCTTGTTATAATAGAAACACCGACAGGGTGCTATACAAGACCACCCCCTCGAACTCTAATAATCTCTCAAATGTGGTGCCCTAACCATGCCAATCTTAATCCAGAAATAGATAATCGTATCATCTCGTAACTTTTGCCGCCCACTTTCACAAAACCTTATTTCGCGCAGCAAATCCATTCGTCTCATTCGCACTCACCAAATGTTGGCCACGAATGGCTCATAATAACCTCTCGGTCACATTAGATAACCACTCATCATTGACATCACCAAGACTTTTATCCTTCAACCTCGATTCATCTTCTCCACACACTTCTGTAGAAAGCACAGGAATCTCCCTGATTTCATCCCCATCTCCTACTTCACTATCACTGTCGATGAAAAGGCGATGGAGATCGAAGATGATGTCGTTGACGGCAGACATGGCTCGAGGCCGTAATATTTAATGATTCTTGACCAGAAAAATTAGTCCAAAACGGTAAACACAGAGATTCATTATAAGAAGTAAAGCCGATGGAATCATGATAAATATAGATGAGAAAGCGCGAGAGGAAACAAAAAGAAGAGACCGGCGGAGCTCAGAGACCATTCTGACATGACCGAAGCTCCATGATTCCCAAGTCTCATCCTCCTCCTCACCACAAAAAGGGCCCTTGTAAGAAACACGTTTTGAACAACTTTCGAGCAGCCACCGGCTTGTGCATAGGAGCAGAGAAGAAGGGGTATCCCGAAAATTTGTGCGAGGCAAGTAGCCATTTTTAATGGCTACGAAACCGTAGCTCCTCGGGATAGGTGTAGGGGAAAACCCAAGTCCCCAAACGACAACTCTAGAGATAATAAAGTCCCGTTTATCCTGTCCTTCATTTCAAACGGAAAAAAGTGGTCTAAAAACGTTGTCTAAGAAGGGCCGATCTGGAGAATTCGGTGACAGTAATTAAAAATACCACCGAGCACTCTGAGAAAGCAACTAGTTCGCAACCGACTGTATGACCTGTCTACGTGAAACGGAAAACTGTATAATTTACCCTAATGGTAGAAACCGTGATTGTATGAGTCCAGGTACAGTTTATCTGATCTCTTCTAAAGCATGCGGCGGCGAACACATTGGCGAAGCGGGTAGGCCACTCTGCGTCCGCATAAAAGAACACCTAGTCGGTAAACTTAAAGTTAAAGCAAGTGGTACCAATTTCCTGACCCCGGAGTGATGAGAGTCTTGGTTGGCCCGGAGTGGAATCAAACTGGCACCATGCTTGTGATGATGGACATCACTACCATTGTGTTAAACGCACCAATGATTTCCTAATAACTCAAAATAAGTTTCGCAAACTAGGGAGACGAATTTGGTAATTTGGTACAGTAGTGAAACAGCCTTTGCTCTATTTCGCTAAAGAAGACTATTGACTTTCCAGAAGTGCAACTTTAATTTCAATTTTATTTAAACCCAAATTTCCAAAAAAAAAGCCACTTTTACCGTGGTGCAGCAAGGACATTTGACGAAAGTCCTTAGAACCCCGACAGTTTTCTTTTTTAATCGGCAAGGTTGATTGTGAGCTGAGAGATGTTGTTGAAAGCTTTGCCTTGACAAATTTGTGATTGGTCTCTGGATAATCTCTGACGTTGCCTTCCTTTCGTCTCCCATCATTACTTTACCACCTCTACCTCAATTTTATTGACTTTACTCCTTATAGTGAATATCCTTGTTAGCCGTTTTGAATTAATTTCGCTGGTCAAGAATTATTGGATATTGTAGCCCTGGTGGCACGTACAGCCCTGTGGTTAGATGTGTACCGCAATGCTCACGTGGTAGTGGGTTCTATTCCGCGCCGCTGGCTCACGAACTCTTCCACTTCTCTGAGTTTGGCAAATTAATAGCAGATTTGTCTAAGAGGATAGCAGTACTGACTTTATACACCAGAAAGCCACCGAAAGTTATTGTATAGGCCAGAAATACATTCATCAACCTTTATGACTCCTTATGAAGTCGAATGCATGACGCAGTCCTCAGGGATTGGTAAACAGCGAGCGTTTTATCACTTATTCTTACTATTATACACTTTGTTTGCGTTCAAAAAGGTAGATCTCAACGACATCGGCAACCATCGCCTAATCCGCCTACTGTCTGTCATCTACAAGCTTTTCACTAGAGTCATCCCTAAACACAGCCAACTGAGCAAACAAAGTTTCGAGAAGGATTCAGTACAATGGACCACATGCACACCATAACAAGACTAACTGAAGTATTGCGGGAGCACAAGAGATCGTTCTGTCTCACTCTTCATCGATTTAAAGAAAGCGTCTGAGTCAGTTGAGATAGAAGCAGTCATGGAAACCCAGGACAGCCAGGCATTCACTACGCAGTATATGAAGATTCTTCGTGAGCTACACAAAAAACTTCGTAACTGCAATATCACCATTCTGTAACGATACTAACATCGGCGTAAAAACAAGGGTTCGATAAGGCTACATCATCTCACCAAGATCATTCACTGCCACCTTCGCGAACGTCATGCAGTCGCTGGACTGAGGCAACGTGGGAGCGAAAGTCGACGGTCGGCAAATTACACCATCTTCGCTTTGCTAATGATATCGCTCCTGTATCATCAAGCATTAGGCAAGTGGCGCGAATGCGAGCAACTGCGACAGGTCTTCGATTGAATCTCAATAAAACGACATTCATGAAGATCGGGTTTCGTACTATTGCGCCAATCGACACTGGAATGAAGACGGCGGGATGCTCCAGCTATGTGTATCTAGATCGAGGTCATGATGCTTGACAACTTAGTTCCTGATCCGAGCATGAGGAAAACAAACACCACCTTAATTGACAGCTCTGACTTTATAGCAGCAAGTCACTGCAGGTCATTGTTCTCAGGTCAGGTCAGGTCATTGAGTCATTGGCCATTGTCTGGGGCCAGTGAACTCATACACGTCTATGACTCGTGATGAAGTCGAGTGCATGGCTCATTCCTTAGGAATTGATGGGAATTGGTTAATCACACTATTTGAGGGATTGTTCGTGCCCAAATCGTCCTCTCGTATGTGATCCTGCTGGAAAACTGTTATAAGAGAGATAGTTTTGAAATCCTGTTATGTAAATAACATAGCAAACTGTAAAAAAATAGCAAACTTTTTTCTTCGCCAACTATACAAGGAGTAATTGTGATTTTCCGTTCAAACGAAACTCTGTGTTGGAGAAAGGTGAGAACAGATGCCGTAATTATCAAATATGATCACCGATTATTTCTGGATTAGAAGCCCCTCACTAACTGGACGCTCCCTTCTGTATTGTTAATCTCGACTTCTGGAATTCACATCTATACGAGCAAGTGCATTGAAAACGCCTTCCTTGTTTCTCCTTCTTCTCCTTCTTCAGTCTCTTTTGCTCTCTCTCCCTTGTGGTTCTTTCCCTTACCGACATCTCCTTGTTTCCTTTCTCAGAATTCATTTGGTAGCCATGGCTGACAGTAACTTATCTTGAAATTGAACTGTCTTAATAGCAACAGGACGTCAAACAAATTATCATCCAGTTCCAATTGAGTGGTACTGTAGGTATGCCGCTGACTAATTCCTATTTTCCATATTAGCGCAAGTTTCCTACAATATGTTCGTTATTAACCACATTTACTACATTTATGCTTGGGGAGTTCATCCTTATACCCATGTCTGGTCAGCTTGTAGTTAACGGCAAATCCTTGTCAGAAAAAAAGCCCATGCGGACCCATTCTTACGTGACATCCGTATATGGTATTAGTTCTACACTCTAAGGGCCTTTTTTCGAAATCCAATGAGAAAATGTGCATTTCAGAGACAGTGGTTTTATATAAGTTCTTCAGATTTCTTTCTTATGCTAGGGATCATACCAAAAATCAGCCACAATTTCGCTGCTTGCTACATATATTATCTTGTACCTCTCTAGTAGTTGGAATGTCGAAATGATGAAGTTTTGCAGGTTGTAATGAGTCTGAAAACCAAAAACTGCTAGAAAGGACGACATTTTCAGACTAAGCAATGCGAGCAGAGCTCATGATGGTGCCACACCCTGCTACTGGCGGGCGGCAAGTCCAGGGTGAACGCTTGTGCACAGCACCTTAGGCTCATGTACAACATTCGGATGTCGTGTAGGAGAGGTGGAATCGGTCGGGTCACTCCACACACTTGTTGAGACATGAAACGAGCAGTTGCACGGCAGCAGTGGTCAGTCCACTTTTTTTTCTGTGGTTTTTCTCAGTTTGCTGTCCACGGTTCGTAGGCAAAGCAAGCGTAGGTAAGCGTAGACGAAATTTATTCATAGGTACTTCACCCAAGGGGGAATTCAGAAAGTTACAAATCTACAAAAACTGCTCAACACACCACTGATAAAAGGTGAATTCGCTCTAAGTTGTTAAAATAAACTTCAATGATTGGTAACACAACGGTAAACAACAAGATGTGGAAAACCTTTTTTTCTTAATCAGCAAAGGCAAAGTCTGTCAGTCGTCCACTACGACGAACGGCCACTCCACTGATAACGATGCGCTGAGCGACGGCGACGGGAGATTCCCAGACGACTGCGGTTACGATACCCTCGAAATGGTGTGCCGTGCGGGTGTTTCCCGCGCTTCCATTCTCCGTGCTGACCCAGCCAGCTTGTGCGCCATGCGTCTCCACTTTGACCGATGACAGCTTGAGATGCATAGGTGAGTGGTCTAATGTTATGACAGAAGAGACACTTGCTCAGCACATGTGGCCAAGCGTCCATTCCAACCGGAGCGCGTCCTCAGTGGTTTTTGTGCACAGGTTTCAGCACGAGCGATGACGAGCACTTACGCGGACTGGAACCAGCGCCAGGACCACATCGTGATCCCCTTCAGCACACGGGTCAATCTCGACGAGTTGTTCGGCGATGTCCACTATAACGTCGTATGCGAACGTATCACACCGTTCAAGGTACTTCTAGTACTATTGAAGATGTTCTAAACTGTGGCATACCATGTCCGACCGTGAGATATCAGAGTTGACAAGTTCTCATATCTTGCAAGCTTTCCGCTCTTGCGTTTTTTTTCCCATTGAGTTTACCTCTATCTATGGTTCGCAGTTATCTACGTACTAAGTACCAATTTTATGTAGATTCGTTTCCCTTTGTACTGTTGCAGGTATCTTCACCAGTTGTTCAAACAGTGAGCTTAAATTTAGGTGTGGTCAGATGACAAGTTAGACACTCTCGTTGAGTCCATAGTCTTGGTCTCGCCCTAAGGAAACATATCCTTTACTTTCAGCTTGCATAACTATGGGCTTCATTTCAGTTGGCTATCTACGTCTTAATTCAGTCACTGGATGAACTGCATCAAGACGTCCAGCCTTTCTTGCCGGCTGAGCATTGCTCGTGAGTCACTACGTATTCGGTTTAAATGGTTCGCTTTTTACAATGTCAGCACTTTTTATTTGCTGTCTACTCCTTTTTTTTTGATGTCAAGGTATATTGTGGAATGTAATCATAATGGTGCTGCGATATTCGCAAAACTCCGGACTGCAGGAGTCTACGGTGGGGGAACGAATGCGCTATAAATCTTCGTGGGGGCTAGCGCGTTCACCACCACGCCATGCGGGTCCAATCGTTTCGCATTACACCTCTTTCACCGTCCTCTTTCAGTTATATTTAAACTACTATACGTATTTTTTAAATTGGTAACGCTTTTTATTTACTGCCTATTACAACTTTCCACGGTAGAGTATTACATGTGATACAAGCACAATGATTCTGAGATATTTCGAATACAGCCTCTGCTTAATTGGATTCATTGCCTTGAGCTCCCCCGATCAACCCCGTTGACGGGTGATTGCTGATGGCACGGTTGATAGACAACTTACCGAGACACAGGCGAAACAAAGGAGCCGCATGGTGTGGTGATGAACACGTTAGCCCCAGGAAAGGATAATAACGGGTTCTATCCCCACTGCAGACACCAGCGGTCTGGACTTTTTGGAAATGTCTCAACATCATTATGGTTATAATTCACCTTCATTTAGATGGTCACACTTTCATAGGGTGATTTTACAGACTTCTATCCATCCTTTATGGTGTCATTGAATACGGCGATATATCATTTCTTGAAGTGAAGAGAATAGCTCATTGGATGGACAGTACTGTGCGAAAGGGCATATATAAAGATTTCGTTGAACAGTTAGTTAAAGATTTTAATAGTTTTCTTTTTTAAATCATTCAGATTCTAAAGTCATATCTTTATTGACGCTCAATTCAAGAGCAGAAAGGAGAAATAATAGTCGCGTTATCATTAATCGCTGAGGTCGCTCATGGCAGAGTCCAACAGATTCTACAGACCACATGAAAATGTTTCAGCATACAAGCGTACCTGGATGGTGATGACATCAGCGTTGAATCTGACGTGTTACTTCAAACTCGACCAAATATAGTAAACTTTGTGTGCAGCAAGTCGTATCTGGGAATGTGGCTCAAGAAAGTGCGCTTTTATCCCAGCTGTGTTCAAAACTCTATTTTATACCCTTTTCTGCTCCATGAATTCCCCTTGCTTTTCTTTTCAGTTATGCGCTGAATGGAGCCAATATTCAACACAGCGTATTTTTGAGCACAACAAAAGATTCATTCAGTGGGTACATGCTGCGGATTCTCATGGTGACGGTTCGCGATACTCTGATCCGTGAGTGCAGCATTTCTTATATAGGTCAACTGCAACTAATTGGTCTTGTTTAGTCTAAATGTCTTTTTTATCATCCTAGATCTAGTATGTTTAAAGTATGTAAACCCTATTTCTTCTTGTCAGCTGGGACATCAGCGGTCAAATTAGTGAACCAACTGTTGTACCGTTCGAGATTGAGTCATCTGTCCGTGCACGGAAGTGGATAGCCAATCAGATGCATCTGCTGCAGGTCTGTTCTGTTTATAAAGGGCTGCCTTCTTATCTGTAAATTTCATAAGTAATATGTGAGGTGCTACACGTGTTGCACAGAGAAGGTCCATATGTCTCTCTAACCAAGGGTTATTTTTTGCAGGTATGCCCATCTGCTGCTTTTCCAGATACCGAAATAATGGATTGGTGTAAGATTATCCGCAAAAACCATGCTGATATTGTCCAAGTAGTACGTGCCGTTTCCGTATTTCTTTGTTTGAAATCTGTCACCAATAGAGACTGTTCCATTAATAAAGTTCCGTCTAATTCCCCCTTAATAGATGGAATTGTTTTTGTCGGGAGCGAATTATTGAATGGATATTAATGGCAATTTCTTGCCTATTTTTAGCACCTATTGGAGATGCTCTGTCATATCAGAGCTATGAATCTTGGTAGAGCCCTTCAGTCGTTGCGTCTCTACTTCGACTATTCAATGTTCCGGTTAGTGCTTCTTTTGAAAATTATGTGGAAGTTCATGCTAAGCTGGAATGCTTCTACAAATTTAACCGTCCATTGGTTTAACACTGCCACTTTAGATTAAACGATTCAGTCGTAGCTGCTAATGTGCACGGAGCTCGTCTGGGAGTACTGGATCAGCGATCGCTCAGGTTTTGTTCCTTACTTCAAGCGAGACTTTGTCGAATTTTCGGTGACAGGTAAGAGTCTGACTTAAATTCATTTTTTTGTAACTTATATTCCATTTGCTAATAGATAAAGGATAAAGCTCTCGGCATTGATCTGTCCCTGAGGGATGCGCCATGCATTCGACTTCATTAAGTATCGTTGGAGGTGACTGAATGCATATCTGGCCTTTACGAAGACTCTCACTGGCCTACCGATGTATCAAGCCAGTGCTACTATGCTCCCGGACAAATCTGGAACCAATTTGCCGATCCCGGAGGGATAGAGGGGCTTGGTGGGCCTGGGGCACAGGGATCGATCCCGTGCGTATTGCAGGGCGCCTCCGACCACTGCGCTACACGTTCGCTTACTCAAATCTGTTCGAAAACATTCGCGCCTTTCAACCTCAAGCAAATTTGTCTTTAGTGGTACTAGTCTTTCTCATTTGATATGAAAGTCGCTACAATTTGCAATTCTTTTTCCAGCGAAGTAGAAATCTTCTCATTCTATTAATGTTGGATTCTAATTACGAAACGCCTAAAAGGTGTGTTTTTCACTATTTCGCGTCTCACCTCGTATAACACCGAAACGACTAAAGTGGGAGTTTTCGGTTAAAACGACACTGGTTCGATGTAAAACGCTCGATGAAAAATATTTTTTTTTCCTTTTATATCGAGCCAGTGTTGCTACCCTCCTAGACAAGTCTGTGTACCAACTTCCTAACCAGGAGGAATGGAAGGCTTGGTGGGCCTGGGATGCCAGGATCTATCCCATGTGTGTTGCTGGGCAACTCCGACCACTGCGCCACACGCGCCCCTTTTGCTAATAATAGATGCATGATAAAAACCTTCACAAATATTGGTCGTCTACAGACATTGTCTGATTTTGACCAGGAAGAAAAACTTCACCAGAAAACTATGTGGAACTTTGGAAGGTTGTAAGACTTATTTGGCTATTCAGAGTTAGAATTCGGAACTACATGTCTGATTTATGCGGTAATGTTTGCGGTTTAGACATTAGTTACAGGCTTTCGGCTAGTCTACTACTGTGCGAATGCGTTCAACAAGCTCAGAACCATGATATTGCTTGTTTGCGAATGGCTATGGTTGAATTGGCAGCGCTGGAAGCCATGTCTCCAAACGATACTCACCTTAACATCCTTGCCGACGGTAAAATATGCTTCAGCTATTCACTTCATCTTCATCCTCCTTATCAAATTTATGCCTTTTCAGCGGATTTTTCGTATTCAGATAAATCTTCGGGGACTCTTATCTCCAGTGAGAGCTTGTTGCGGATGATAAATCGTGCGTCGGGAACTGACACTCTGTATCTATAGATATAGTTTTTTTTAAACTACTTTTTCGTTTGGAGTGATTTTCTACATGGGTCGATTCTGCTAAGAGGGATCAAATTTCGGAAGCTATGGAAAAATGTAGCAGAGATTTAAAGAACAAAGGATTAGTTCGTAGTGAAGTAATGAACTTTTATGTGCTCTATGGAGCATTAGTGTAAGTTGATAATCACGGTCTTTTTTTTTTTCTCCTGAGAAATGTGTTATATAGAACTGAAGGTGACGCTCATCGAGATGCGGCCGTCGATACGAACGAGTCGCAGCAGCTTTTCGATCAAATGCATGCGTTGGCGAATCTGATGACGGCGATAACTGCGGCCCGACAGTGCAAATTTCCAGATACGTGCGTTATAAGATTTAAAAGATTTCCGTTAGCACAGTGGATGTAATACAGTTGGAGAGCCTCTCAACGGTTTACCACCTGATCGTGGTTGAGAGATGTTCCTGGGTGTCGGGTTGCGACGTATAGTGGGGGAGAGAGAGATAAGGGAGATAAATCCCAAATCCCCTAGGAAGGTCTCGCAAGCTGAGAAGGAGTCCAGCGTTTCCATCAGGAAGCCTAGGTAAGAGTAAACCAATACCAGGATCCACCATCGTCCTAGTATTAAACTTATCGCGTGGTGGGAAATCTCTCTGTGATCCACAAGGGCGGCGACTGCCTGTGGTGGTGACAACCCGAGGCAGACTTTGGCTAGGCTGACTTCCGGACTCCAAGGAACCAAATTGTTGAACGAGCAAAATTCCATTCCAAAAAATGAGAGTTATGCTGGAGTCCGCACAAACAGTGATGACGGGCCATCTAGGTATCCAAGTATAGCTGGAGAGAAAAACACTCACCGATGTGTTTTAATTATTACAACATGCTGTTTCTGAGTCCAGAAGAACTTTATAGTAAGTCCAGTTTTTCCAAGGACACCAACGCTGTTTTATCTTTTTAGTTCAACTATTGATTCACCGATTAGTTCTTTTCAAGTTGGCACAGCCCATAGATAGCTAAATATAGATATTATAGTTATCCGTGCATTCTGCTTGCAGAGTTGAGGACGGCGTTGAGCGTGCCTTGAGATGTAACTCTGGCTTAGATACGGGTAGTCGTTGCCGTCTGATCAGTGACGCAGCCGTAGCAACAACGAGTAGTATTCGGCTGAAGCATGGATTCGCGAAGGCGGCACGGTCAATTGCCACCGCTCTAGTCGACACAAACTACGGTGAAGGCACTGCTCCGCGGCACGAAACCGATGCACATGTAAATTAACAGACTTTCATTCGAAAACTTATAGTTTTCCGCTATTTGCATGGAGCCATTTGCTTCCATTAATGTAACGTAGACTATAGCTGTTAGCATATTATTGCCTTTAATGGTGGTCTTCGCTACTAAACGTATTTGGCCCACGTAACAAAGGGGGGATACAAGCACCTTTGCAGTACCCTTGTATGTTTAGTATTCTTTTGAACAACTGTGACCGTTATATCAGCAGCCGTTTGGCCTCTTCAACATATTAAAAGATCTAATCATAAAGGGTTTTCGTCTTGTTCGTTAATCAAATAGCGTTTAGTAGCCACTTTTAGGTTCAGCACATTTTTTATGCTCGCGTATTTTTCAACGCTGTTATACGTAGAGACAGGTAGAACCGTTATGGTTTGTAGTTGTTTACGTTGATTTGATAGCACCTGTTAGGATTTATCTGCTCTAGTATGGACTTTAGTTGCAATGTAGCATATCTTTGTTTGCTTCGTACAGACCACTTTCTATCAGTTGTGAATATTTACTGTTTAGAAAAGGTAAAACTTGAAAAAAAAAGAAAAATATGAAGAAGTCAATTAGCAGAGACCAACACCTTTTGTCGAATACTGGTGAAACAATATTTATGCTCTTAACGTGGAATCACCAGACTCTAGATTGATATTTTCAAGGCAATGATGACTAATTTTACACTTGGATAATTCTTGATTAGAGGTCTCCTTGGATTTTTTGTTTGCACGTATGTTCAAATTTAGGCCATAGCAGGTGTGAATATGGTGTACGCTAGTGTTATGATTGGCGAATGGGATCGTGCATTCCATATATTGCGGAAGTTGAAGTCGATTTTTACACCAGATGTCAATTGGCAGGTAAATTAGCACTGTTTTACTACGTTTTCATTATTCTGATACTATTTTGCTTGATGATTGCATAGGAAAAATTCTAAGAGTTTCGATGTTCTTATTTTTCTCTTTGAGTTCCCATTTTCCACTCATACATGGGGAAGGGAGCAGTCGGCCGCCACGGGTAGATAGTAACTTACTTTGTGAATTACATTCTGCTGCATAGAGGTTCTTCACTATTTTTTTTTCGTGCTGACCCATCTTATTTTAAAGGGTCAGTTCTGAAAAGCTATTCTCTGCACCTAATATTTGACAAAAACTGACCTTTGTACAAGTTTATTTTCCCTGCGAGGAACTCTATTCGGTGAAACCCACCACAGAGGTATTGCTGTAGAGAAGCATATAAAGGTATCTTTGCTGTACTTTAATGGTGGTTTTCGACACTGAGGTGTAAGTATTCGCTAAGATGAGATGCCAAATCTATTCATATATTCTTACGAACTGCCTTGTTGAGCTGATGCGGGGTTTGTACAAGCCGTCGTTGTTGTTGTTGTTTGATGGCTGATGTTTCGACGGTTTCGCCTTCCTCAGAACCGTAATGTTGCGAGTGGTATTCAACGACAACTAAAAGAACAACGATAGCTTATAGCAACTTCGCGTCAGCTCAACAAAATGTCAAATCTTTGAAGAGACCTGAATGGCTGTAGTTGTAGTCTAGTTGTCTATCCGGCGTTGTCGAAACAATTTACATTTTCAATCCTGATTTTCATTTTACCTTGGCATGGATGGACAATGTTCTTATTTACTGGCAAGCTGTTATGGCAGACGTATCGCTGGCATCGCCTTCGTTAGAGCCACAATGATTCGAATCACTTCGAATTCGTTTCTTTCGATGTAGGCCTTCGTAGTCGACGGTTTGGGTCGAATTGCTTGGAGAGGAGCATTGCACGAATGAACTGGCGTTATTCAGCACTGTTCCTTAATACACTGCGATTCTGGGTTGAATGATGTCCAGTATTATCGGCTGGAATCATTAGGGTTCTGAAGAAGGTGATTGCCCCGAAATGTTGGCCACTGTAAGGATAGCAACAACCTCGGTGTTAGCTCGTTCACTACAATATTTATCATTTTTTCACTACACACCGTTTCACAAAATGTTTGTCATATCATTCCATTGATATTATAAACATCATCCGCAAATAGATTTGCTCTGCAGTCTGAAATTCATGCAATAATTTTGCAAATAACAATTTTTACGTTCAGTTCGCTTACATTATAATTCTTAATTCTTGATGCCATCTGACCATTGTGTTTGCGATGAACTTTCAAAGGCTATAGCTCTCGACAACGCACGTTTTGATGAGCTGGCTTGGAGTGTCTATCACATCGTGCACTACAAATATAGTAATATCACTCTTTTCAGTCTATTTCAGCAACATTATGCTCCCCATTCTGTTACACTTTAAAATGTCCTCTCTCAGCTTCTTGTTTAGAACCTTGGGGAATTTTTCCTGTTTTTTTCTTCATGTGCCCTTCAGATGGATTTTGCACGTAGCTCTAGTACAAAAAGTGGCCCTCTATCCAAGAATTCGTCCATTAGCTCCATCGCTATCGATTCAGCGATATTTTCACGAGGGATTTCTTTTTTGCTGGAATGCTCTGTGATCCCGAAAATATAGTCACTTTTATTCTACAGCTTCAATGCTTTGGTCCCGTACCATATGCTAGTTGTGTGGAATGTGTTGCCAGAGTGCAGTCCTTCTTTCAAAAAGGGCGTGGGAGTTATCAGCAGACACGTTATTAAGATGTATGTGTAGTCACTCAGAATTTCCATCGAAAACTTCTATAGTCTTGTCCAATTTGTCGTGTACCGTAGGATGCATTGTCGGAAAACAAAATGAAGATGAGCCAGCAGATTGAAATGTTTGATCTTGTCATAACATAACTGGCGAGATAAACTTCCTTTTCGGGACCGATAAAACATGGTTTTTCCCATCAGCGTTTCTAATTCGAGCTTTAAAACGATTGAGCAATAGAGATTTCATCCAGCACGGCACGATGATATTCCTCAATGTATTCAATGATGTTAGCTTGTGCTTCGTTTGTTTTTTACGAGTTTACGATATTAGGCTCTATAGACTTGTTTTTGCTTAAAATTAAGGTTTCAAATGAAATTTGAAATGGAACTAGCGCCATGGAAAAGACCACTATACATAATTTATAGCGATAGATCAGTTATTTTTTGTATTTTAGTAGATTTGTAGTACTTTGGTTGTGGATATACTAGAGAAAGTTATCGAGAAACCAACATCGTTTATTTGGTTATCTCGTTTCCACTCACTGATGGATTATCGTCATCGTATAGATGTGCGAATGCGGAAATTGCCAGCATGTAATCCGTGTACCTTGTAAAACTGACCGACTAAATACTACAATGTGATTTCCCGGAAGACGAATGTTACAACAGACGTTCGCAACGTTCCAAAAACAAGGAACGGAAAGAAACCTGAGGAACTTGGGGGATAGATACAAGACAGAAATAACATAATGCGTTAGGGACGGATTATTGTGCAGAAGGTACAGCAACAGAAGCAGAATCATTTCTGTGAGGCTGGAAGTCGACCGATATTGATAGAGTCAGTTCATGGGAGTGCAGCGAAAAAACTAAGAGTCATGTAGTTGCCGGTGCTACAAGTGTTTATGATCACTAAGTGTTAAGTCCTTGAAGACGGTAAAACCTCTACTACAGAAAGAAAAACATGCTGAGATTATGGAAATTTGGACACTGCGTCTATATATATATATATATATATATATATATATATATATATATATATATATATATATATATATATATATATATATATATATGTCTTTATATTTCATATCTTAACACTTCATTTACGACAATTTCAGTCTGCGCAATATGTGCGACTCTGTGACAGTATCATTTCTTTCGATTGTGCCATGCTGCGTGGGCAGTTTGACAAATGTGTACCGATACTGGAAGATATCGAAGTAATGGATCATGCTGAGGCAGCGTTGAGGTGCTTCGTTGATATTTTAGCGCTACCATTCTTTATGGGAATGAGCTAAAAATAGACTATATTCGATTGCTGATGACTTCGTTAGTGTAAAAAACTTGCTGAGAGAAACGCAAAGCGAGCGCGTTAGTGATGCAGTGAGTAATACGTGAGCTCTGGAAGGGGTGAGCGCGGGTACGACTCTGGCGTGGGTTCTGAATTATGGGAATATCTCAGCATCCTCAGAGCCGTGCTGTTGCGAGTGGAACTACTCACTCGGACGGGACCACTCGCAGCATCATGGCTTTGAGGAAAGCGAAATCGCCTAAACGTCAGCCATCAAACAACAACGACGACTTATGCCACACTCGCATCAACTCAGCAAAGGCAGTTCTTGGAACATATATAGATGGTTTGGTTATTTATGCCGACATTTATAGAAACTCGGTCTTTTGAGTTGTCTCAGCATCATTGTGGTTGTATGTGGTTGTCTTTCACATAGTATCCTGTCATGAGAAATAGCATGCAGTGCATATAAAATTATGCATTGTAAAATTGAACTTTTCAGGAAAGCATTATTTCTGGCAATACAAGGTGAGATTACAGGAGCACGTAATTTCCTTGAAAGTTTGTACACAAAATACGAGACACCATCTACCGTCATAGTTCATATGAGGTACAACTCTTTTTTCAGGCTTTTTCCGAGCTACTTTTCAGGGTAATAGACTTTTATTTGGTTTTGAAAAATCTGGTTGCTTCTCTTGAAAAGTGCTGAACGACTCAAGGCAACTTGTAAAAGTTCGATTTTTCAGTGAACGGAAAGTCACACGACTTGTACAGTGTAGCTGCTCAAAAAAGCTGCAGCTGCTAAACACCCCTAATCGTTCAACCACTGCAAATTTTCTAACCATGTTCAAGTGGCTTTATCATCTCCACCCAGCTAATGGTACATAAGTATACGCGCAAAATTATGAGTGTCATGTAGATGATGCTCTACACTTCTTGATTCTTTGGTGCTTCTGTTCCCATTCCTTTTCATAGTTGGTACTTGAAATTGAATAGAAACAAATTGTGTTAACAAGGCACATGAAAATGAACTCAGTTATAGTGTTGAGAATTACAGGCTTCGACTTCAACTGGCGATGCTTCTTAGTGCAGAATGTCGTTGGAGTGCTGCCACCGAGATGCTTAATGGAGTTCGTGAAGAAGCGATCAGTGTTGAGCACCGCAATATCGCCGGTATGGCGCTGCGAAGAATAGGTGTTGTTCAGGTGCCTTCATCGGTTTCGTAAGAACGGTTTTATTTCAAATTCTACCACTTGTCAGCTTTTTATTTGCTGCCTACTACAAGTTTTCACGGCAAGGTATCATGTGAACTGCACCCACAATGATGATGCGATATTTGCAAAACTCCGGACCGCAGGTGTTTGCTGTAGGGATCGAACCCACAACCACCCTTTTCGGAGGCTAGCGTTTTCACCACCATACCATGCGAGACCTTCGGTTTCGCCTTTCTGTGAGCTGGTTTTCTATCTAACAGTGCTATCAGCAATCACCCGTCAACGGGATTGATCTGGGAGCACAAATCAGCATTGAACCCAGTTAAGCCGAGGCTGTAGTTGCATTCACAATGTTGACTTTTTAATTTACTGCTTACTACAATTTTTTCATGGCGGCGTTTTATGTGAACTGCACCCACAATAAAGCTGATATTTCCAAAACTAGTAGATCTATTTCTATACGTAATCAGTTCGAGCATAAATGTGCTGCCAAAAGAGTATAAGCGCTTATTATGCATTTTTTAAAAATTATAGACGGTCGGGAAACGTTCTCTTGAATAGGTCATATTACTAAATGTGTTGAGACTGAATGATGTTTCATTTTATTTGCAGATGTTAAGTGGAGATTATGAATCTGCTGTAACGAGCCTGACAGAATGCAAGAAGGATATCATTCGTTATTGCTCAGTTCTCGAAAGGGCTATACTATCCATTGCTTTGGCGAAGGCTTACTCGCATTGTAACGGCGGATGTGGTGAGTAAAGTGACATGCAGCCCTTCTCAGTTTAGATTCCTAAACTACTTGTGCTAGCAAATCATGAGTTTTTAATCTAATAACCGTTCATGTAGTTTTTTTCATATTCTACCCATATATGTGTATATATACATATATGTACATATGTGTATATGTACATATATGTATATTCCTTTACTTGTGCATAACGCAGAAGTATAGAAAGGATGTTTCATTAGGTTGTTTTACAACTTATTTTACTGCATAGCATAGGAGTAGTTCAGTCCTCGTTTCCAAGAAATTTCTCTTACTGTCGTTTTTTTTTCTTTTTTAAAGAAACGGTGCGTTTCCTAAACAAGGCTCGTGTCCACTGTCGTCAAGCAGGGGCGACACTCTTTGAGAAGTTTGTTCTGCACGAGCTAGCACTATATTACGACAAGGTGAGTCCGTGTGTCCAAAGAGGAGCAACTTCACGCAACTCTTATTCTTGTTTTTTGACTTCCATGTTTCTGATTCTGATTAGCACGGCTCTTTATCGTCTTTCAGCACGGTGCTATCGAGGAGCGTGACGAGATCGCTGCAGAATTTGCTGAGTTAGACGAAAGACATGTTGGATTATTCGACTGGAACCTCGTGTAGTATAGACGGGCGATCGCTATATTTTGCATAGACTGAAACATTAAAATTTGGCAAAGATTTATGCTTTGCGATAAAAACACTGTCAATGACACGGCGATTCTTCCCGTGTTTTCTTATGGAAATAAGGGTTATGAATTACAAACACTGGAAACAATGGTGTGCCTAGCATATAAACACATTACCGGCTATCCAAAATTTTCGTGGACGCGTAATTTTTCGATACGCTTATGCACATGTGTTAAAAGCTGGATTCTTTCACAATGCACAACTGGGGGAGCGTTTGGTAAATTCTGGTAAATTTTCCTAGTATCATAATACATTGTACTGATTGTCAAATTTGTCTCAAAATTTTCAGACTTGTATGACAGTGATGGTTTTCTACGACTTAGCTGTCTCTAATAACACAAGTTTCCCATTCTGATTCCGGAGCAACCATCCAGTTAGGGCTCTGCCCTTCAGCAAGCCAGTCAAAGTCGTTCGGACGCATCCATGCATTGCCATCTGGAGCTTCTATATAGCTGTCATTGTACATCACTCTGCAGTGAATGGATTAAAAAAAAGTTTTCTTGATGAGGAAACACGAGATTGTTAACAAGATTTATTCAGTGCAATACTAAACGGGTATATTCTCGGGCCCGCGCGGTTTTATAAACGTCTTATGTGTCCTGTATCTTACTAGCGACTAGGTCCTACAGAATGTCAACTAGACGGAGCAACACTACTAATCAAGAGGTCGGGATTCTTCACTACGGTCATGCGTAAAAATATGACGATCATTATTTTTTCCGAATGAGTAGAGTATAGTGGACAGCTGAGGAACGTTACAAGGTTGAATTAACAATTGCTAGAGGTGTACCATTTGAACACAAACGGCGCGTATACCGAAGCGGTTAGAGATGTGATAAACACGTAACTGCTGGTTTACACCGCGCATAGGACCCATCCACCAAGCCTTCCATCCCTCATGGTACTAAACTTGTCTGGGATGATAAAAAAAAGAAAACTAATATGGCACATCGGTAGGTCACCACAATCACTATGTAGGTAACATACGTATTCAACCTTCTCAAACGATGTTTGATGAAGTCTAATTCATGGCGCACTCCTCAGGAGTTCTACGCTTTTAACAGAAGGGCATGTAAAACAACACAAGGTGGATTTTGTGCATTCAAGACCAGCTCTACGATATGTTCTGTAGGATTCTTTCGAACACAGTTTTCTGGTGGTGATATATGTTTCGGGTGGACCACACTGGCATAAAAATGTTAAGAGTTGAGCACGCTGTTTGCAAACGTGCCAAGTTCATATTTATCAAAAAAAAAAACCAGGCTAGAATTTTTCCTTCTTTCCGAAATCACAAAGTGCAGTATATTATGGGTTACGAATACCTGTAAGGTGCCATTAAGATGTTAGTGCAAGATTCAATGATGATGGCTGCACGAACACCAGCATGAATGCGTAGATCGTGAGAATTGTGAATTCGAATTTGCTGGCCGGTAGCGAATATCTGTGATCTAAAAGTTAAGGTGGACGCTTTAAAGCGGACAAAGACGAACTGCTGTACGAATAATCATATTTCGGAGAAGAGGTCCAAATGCTTTTCATCGACTATGAGTCGTTAAGTCTTGTCACCTTACAGGATGGATAAGGTGCCATAAAAAGTGCTAAGCGAGCAATGGGCATCTTAACAATGACTAATTTGTGTATAAAATGAGAACACAGAACAGTAGCAAAGTAGATCGATTATTATGGTACTCTGCTACAGATCTTTTGTAGGCATCTCATAAATTCGATAAATAGGAAAAGAAGGTCAAACCGAACTTCTGGCTGTTTGGTCATTTCGGATTGATAATCAATAGTTGCTATCTATTTGCCGATATCAGCAGATTTAAGCAACTCTACTAATCTACTTCTCAATGTCTTTATTGCACTCCTTGCACTTAAGTTTTTAAGCTGGAGAAAAAACAACAAGCACTTTTGGAATCTGGCTTCCCTAGTTTTCATGAAGTAAATTGAACAAGCACTAATGAAGTCGAATTTACTCCCGCTGAATTTAACAAGTCCTCATGAAGCTCCACTTCCTCGAAAGTTAACAAAAGCACGATATTCTTGGTATAATGTACCATTTTTTACAGTTTTTGGAAAGAAAGCAACCAATGATATATCGATACGTTCTACTACGGTATGGCTTTTAACAGGGTTTCTTTGTTTAAAAAGCGGAAAGGACACCGCACACCTCCTACAGTGCAGCGGCAAACCTTATTTGACCCATTACCATTCAATAGGAACTTATCTAGATATTACGTAGTGGCCTAACATCTCATTACTAAAATATCTCATTATTAAAATAATTTGTGGTAAGATAACAGCTGTCGATTGCTCAATGCTAGATAAAAAAGTCAATATAATGGCTTTTACCGTGCACAATCATACATAAGCATGGACGTCTCGATGGGAAGAAACACTAGTCTTGAATCGTATAGCCCCCTGAAGAGCATATAAACAAGGACAAACAGTAGAAGTGAAAAAAGAAGTAGGTAGTAGTAGATTACCTGAACATGTACACTGGCAGGACGAAAAGTGAACGTAAACCGGCAACTTCTGATCTCCTTCAACTTTACATCAGAACCGTCCCTTCCCGTAACAATTCGAACTTCATTTGTCAAATTTGACAAGTTTATAACATTATTGAATTTATGCTTTAGTTCGAAAGTGGATCGTTCGGAAGAAATAGGTAGTTGTGGTTGAGGTCTTTCGGAAGTTACCGGATTCTGCTTGTTCTCCAGAGCCTGTGAAAAACCTCATTAGTATTGAAGGCAAGACTAGTTAGCAAGAGCAAATTTAATAACGAGAATAGTAATTTCTCTCAAAGGTTTACCGCCTCATCGTGGCTGGAAGGTGTTCCTGGATGTCGGACTGCGATGTACAGCGGGGGAATCGTCCCCCAGCAGGATCTCTCAAGCTGAGAAGTTCGGCGTTTCCATCAGGAAGCCTAGCTAGGAGTAAACCAATGCCAGGATCCACCACCGTCTTGGTACCAAAGTCGCATGGTGGTAAATCTCCCTCTGATCCACAAGAGCTGCTACTGCCTGTCGTGGTGACGACCTGGGGCAGACTTTAGCCAGGCTGTCCTCGGGGATTCCAGGGAACCGCAATGGCTTAACCAGCAAATATCCGAAAAAATGGTGATTATGCTGGGGGCCCCTCACAACTAGTGATGACGGGCCGTTCAAGTAAGTAATTTTGTAAAGAAATACCACAGAACATTCTTGAAGTACGTCTACATCATCGGGGTTGGACAGAAAACTCCACATGTAATAAGTCTTGTTAACACTTATGGAAGGGGAAAACTTAAGAAAATACAAAGGTAAAAACTTAAGAAAATACAAGCCAGTTTTAAGGAAAATATACCGAAAAAAGAGAAGGTGGGTTGCTTTTGTAAACCGTTGCTTGCTTCCACACCAGCTTTTCGTAACAATTTAAGTGCACTTTGTATTCGTTTCGCAGACCATCCACAATCTTCTAATGACAAGAAGTTCTCTGGAAAAGACCTTCTCGAGGTTAGTAAACCATCCACGATGGTTTTCCAATATGATACTGAACGAAGTCGTTCATTTCTTTACATGTACTAAAGCAAAGGTGGAGACCTAATTCCTTAATAGTGTGTTCGTCGACAGCGCCAGATTCAATCTGCGCTTGAGCACGACTCAACGCCTCGTCCAGTTTGTCATTGCGACTCTTCACAACCTCAGCACCTGAATTCTTAAATGTGTTTTCTTAATGACAGTATTCAGAATTTCTGGTCAGAAAAGATGTATCGAACTAATGCCGAAGAAACATGCTGCATTGTGCTCTCTTCGAAAGTTGAAAACTTCGACACACGTGACAACAGCTAAACTTCCAGTCCGAGATATGAATCGAATCTAACTAACATTAGCCAACCTGGAAGACATCATATCTCACACTGGAAGTTTAGGTGTTCTCGAAAAATATATATTTATCGAAAACTATATATATGTTCACATACACATATGTACATATGTATGCATGTTGGTTAAGCACTTCCATCTCATCTTGAATGCTGGTGGGATCAATTCCCACTGAAGTCCAGAGATAGCCGGATCGGAGCGTTCCCCTATTGGACTGCAGTGTGCTTTTTCCCGGACAAGTCTGGTAGCAACTCCCGCACGGGTGGATGAGGGGCATAGTGGGTCTGGGGCAGTTTCGCGACAGCACCATGCCCGTGATGGTCGGCTTCACTACCACTGTGCTCCTCCCATTTCCACCTATGTATAAATACATAGTTTCACGCAACTAATATCGGCTGCCACGTGCCCTAGAAACACCTTTCTATGCAGTTAGATTTTTAGTACATTATACTTTATAAGACCCGTCATCACACTCTGTGCGGAGTCCAGAACTTCTTGCACTCAATTCGTTCTCCTCGCATCCATCGTCCACAAACTCCTCGAACATTTCGGATGATGTTACGACTGCTGCTTGAGCTTATTTTGAATGTCATAGAAAGTTGATGGAGTCGATCCTCCTTCTAATCTCGCAGATCTGCTACACGTTCCCAAGTGGATTGAAAGAGTGCGTTTGTGAGAGGCCAAACTGGAGCCTTTGCTTCCTGATCAATGCCATCACTAACCTCTGCACTCCGCCATCCCGACTCTTAGTATAACAGATTGCTATTTCAATAACCGGATAAACCCTCTTTAATTGTTTTAGGTAACATATAAATAATATTTGATAAACTTGTCACGAACATATGATCCCACTTGAGTTAGCTTGTCCAATAGGTCGTCGTTGTTCAAGACGTTGAAGAAGCTTGTGCTTTTTCCGTGAGAAAATATCCGAAGAAGCACTGGATATTGCCTCGTCCAACATTTTAAATCCAAGAATATGGTTACGCCTTTGTAAATTGAACTTTTGGTCAGCAACAAAAATAAGATATGAAGCAGAAAAATGGGATAACCATAAAAAATGAGAGAAATAAATCACACAGAAAAGTTTGGAATTGTCTCCTTTATTGGTAGAACAAATCGGATTCATCCGCAGTATGGCAGAAATGGAGAAACTCCAATATCAATATTTAATCTAATCAGCTCTCGAAACGTCCTATAAAACATTTGATTTCCTCTCTAGTACTTAGTGTAATGCGCACGTCGTGGATACCATGGCAGCAGAACCTCAGAAAAAGGTCGTCCATTCCCTATAAAAAAAGATTCTTGTATTGAATATCTACAAAAATAACAAAACAAAATAGTTTATAAATAATAAATGGGAATAACGGGCACAAAGTGAAGAAAAAAGGAATTTTTGGAGTAGAAACACGAAACTGTAAATGAAACATTTGGATGGCCCATCGGCACTGGTTGTGTGGACCCCAGCACAATCTCTATTTCCATTCTTTCCAAGTTTTGCTGGTTTAGGGATTGTCGTTCCTTGGAATCCCGACGTCAGCCTGGCTAAAGTCTAACCCTATCACCATCACAGGCAGCCCTTGTGAATCAGAGGGAGATTTGTCACCATGCGACTAGTTTGGTACCAGGAAGGTGACAGATCCTGGTATTGGTTTACTCTTAGCTGGGCTTCCTGATGGAAATGCCACACTCCTTTTCAGCTTAGGAGACTGCCAGAAGGACGAGTCCCCCTCGCTGCATATCGAAGCCCGACACCCAGAAACACCTCCCAGCCACAATGAGGCGGTAAGCCGTTGGGAGGGGTGAATGAAATATGACCTGACAATCATGTAAAGAATGCTCAAAACAAGCATAAATGCAGACCGTTAAAACGTGACTTTATGTGTAAAAAACTAAGCCAAATATTCTACAATAAAAGCAAAATAATCAATAACCATTATCCAAGTTGTAGAGATAAACACAAGGGAAATGATCTACATTTTTCTATGATTAATGTACAGTTCTACATAGTAACAACGCTTTGGACATGTCACAATGACCATGGTTTATTTAAAAAACACAACTTACTGTCATTGAAATGGTCGAAATCCTGCGGATGAAGCTGAATATAATGCTGGATAACAGCATCCCTTGTTTTATAGTGGTGCTCTCTTAGTGATCCCAAGCCGTAACCCAAAGCGCCCACTACTCCAGTAGCAATCAAACGAGGAAAGATAGCTACAAAACATTCCATGAGTTCGGACACATATGCAGTTAAAAGATGAACTGAATGTTGAACTCTAGACGCTACCTACTACTTCCCAGTTACAAACAATACAACCAAATCTTGTGGACTCACCGAAATAGTAAGGCTTTTTATACCATATATTGTAAAGATGTGTAGAGACAAGAGATAATCCTACCAACACACCAGCTCCCTGAAATCGCGCTCGTATATGAAGCCAACAAATTCGGAAAATTCCCATAGATAAGTGTTCATGTCAGTGTGTGCCCAAATGAAGTATTAATGTGAATATAACAGGAGTTCGTAATTCTGTCTGAGCTGCATTTGCTGAGAAATCTTTTTCTCAATGAATCAAAATAAGCATAAAAAACATATGCCAGTCCAGCTGCGATGTACAGCGGAGGAACTCCTCCCCTCAGCACGGTCTCCCAAGCTGCGTCTGGCATCTTCATCATGAAGCCAAGCTAGAAGTGAATCAATATCAGGATCCACCACCCTCCTGGTATCAAACTAGTCGCACGTTGGCAAATCTTCCTCTGATCCACAAGGGCGGCGTCTACCTGTGGCGGTGACGGCCTGGGGCTGACTTTGGCTAGGCTGACCTCGAGACTCCAGAGAATCACAATGACTCAACTAGCAAAACTTCGAAAAAACGGAAATTACGCTGTGGCCAGCACAACCAGTAAAGATGAGTCATCCAAGTATGCACGTAAGTATGTGCCACAAATGGCCACCGTTCCGAAGGAAACTTAATGGTAACGCAGCAAATCGCGCCTTCTGACCGCTCCAGTGAGCGAATTATTAAAGTGTAGAATGGAACATAATGTTTTGCTAATACCACAACAATATGAAAAGAAAAACTGCCATCCAGCAAAATACCACTGTGTTCAAAGTAACACTCGGTCATGCAAGACGGATACACTGTCCAAAATAATAGCAGGATCAAAAAGTTTATGTCGAGGTGAAAACCACCTTGGACTTGACTGATGCGACAGTTCGCCCCTTCCTGTTTTTTTTGTTTTTAAACAAAAACTTGTAGGTATAGGTAGCTAGATATTTAACAACATATTCACGACCGTGCTGGCGTTCTAAAAATTGCCAGTGCATCTCTAGTCAATAGTTTGTGAAACGAAGAACATGAAAAACATAAAGATACAATTTGCTCTTCCACTCTTGAGTGCATATAGCTTTTATGAGATCTCGTCTTAGAAGAGCTGAAAACGCAACTTCTATTTTCACAACTTTGGACGCAAAAGTCGCTGCCGCAAACATCAATGATGCATTCGGAGAGACCATCGAGGTCTATTCGATTTTTCACGGTGTTTAGTGGTTCGGTGTTACACGAGGTGAGACGAGAAACAGTGAAAAGCACACCTTTCAGGCCTTTTGTAATTAGAGTGCAACATTTACATAATCAGAAAATTTCTATTTCGTCGGAAAAAATTTGCAAATTATAATGCCTTTCATTTTAAATGAAAAGGATTACTACCATTAAACATGAATTTGCTTGAAGTTGAAAGGCGCGAATATTTTTGGGCACATTTCGAATCAGTGGGTCAAGTAGCGTAGTGGTCGGATGCGCCCTGCAATACACATGGGATCCATTCCTGTGCTCCAGGCCTACCAAGCCCTCCATCCCTTCCGGGTCGGCAAATTGGTGCCAGACTTGTCTGGGAGGATAGCAGGACTGGCTCGATACATCGGTAGGCCACGGCGAGTCATGCACCTTCGTAAAGCCCAGATATGCACTCAATAACCTCCAAACGATGCTTAATAAAGTCGAATGCATGGCGCATTCCTCAGGAAGTGATCAACGTTGATAGCTTTATCCTCTATACACGCTCGAGTTATTAGTAATGGTTGCGTTCAATCAAAATACGCACTTCTTTACTGAGATATCCTAAACGTTTCATCTCCTGAAATTGAAATTTCTTTTTCAAAAACATCTGATTCAGTTAGTGGCCAACGTAACACCACCACACACTGCAATTCCTATTTCATTCCATAAGCGTAATGCGATTATCCACCTAGTGCGAACTTTGGTCAGGCTGAACTCGGGATTCCAGGGAACCACAATGGCTAAACCAGCAAATCCCCGAAAAAATAGAGATTATGTTGGGGTGCGTGCAATCAGTGAAGACGGACGACCATCCAAGTATCCAAGTAATGCGATTATTCAGAAGCTGAGACGTAGGTCTGAGTAACAAACAGTTATTTTGTTGCATACTTTCACCGACCTACTTTGCCTTTGGTGATTACCAACCTCCTTGTCAGTAATTAAAGAACAGCTCTTCAGTACTTTCACATATACCTCTTTAAATACTAAAAATTAAAGCCGTCGTCCAGGATACAGCTACTACCATAATGGTAAGAAATGTGAGAAGTACTGGTAAGAATTCCACATAACTGGGAAACACCCGCAAAGATAAAAAGGATAAAACAACCTACATATCGTAAAGAAGAAAGAATAACCTAACTTCATTGGATACGACCAGGTAAATGGATCCACTGGGTTCATTTCTCGCAACTCGGCACGCAAGTACTTCTCGCGCCTCTCTATCTCTTCGGGAGTTGTCCGCGTCGACTCAGCCATCTAGCACAGAAAAATCACATTGATAAACGATAGGACCAACCAAACGAAAAACGAAAACTAACACAAAATCATCATAGGTGCACCACAGCGCTATCGTAACCACTGTCACTGTCATAATCAACAAAAACGACCAAGCAATATGTGGTAAAACAGGCAGGGTGTTCATCTACATTTTCTAGAAAACCTGTCTTTCAGCTTTTATAGGAATTTTCGCATCGCGGTAGGTGGATGGGGGTGGGCATTAGTAAAGGAAATCAAATAAAATGAAGAACGAAGAATCCGACACCATCAACTCGATGCTGTGGATACCGTCGTTCACTGAGACCTAAATGATACGGAAAGAAGCTCATAAGCCACTACAAAGACTATATAAAAACAAGAAAATCTTACGTGTGTGAGAAAATCGTATATATGAAAAAAAGATATAACCATATCTGCGTTTTACAGACTGAACAAACTTAAACAAACAGCAATATAGTTCGAAAGGCCGACTTTAGCTTAACTTCGGCGTTAAATTCCACTGTCTCGCGAACTCTCCTCTATGAGCATACAAGAGGTTGATAACGTGTTTTGACACTCGATGGATCACTATCCGGCGAATTCACTTACATGGTTCCAGAGAAAGACCACCAGTATCTTGTTCACATACGATGATGCATATGAATGTGAACACCAATACGAATACGAGCAGGAGTACGAATCCCATCACCGCATCTGAACAGGGATCTCACTCCTTAGAAACGAAAACGGCTCTGAAGGCGAATTCGCCGAAAGGTTAGCCAATGAGCATCAAAATACGCGTCAGAAATTTCGTTTCAACTCAAAAAGGAGCATTCTAAAAGTGGAACAGTGACATAACTTCAATGATCCCATATGGGACATCGGTAGTGCTATCGATGCTACAGAAATCATCACGAGCAAAACCAAACCAAGGCCAAGATTTATCTCGAAACTAATCTACAAGATATCTGCTTTTAATTCCAATCCTCTAACGGTCAAATTTAGCAGGAAAACGACCTTCTTCGATCAGCTCATCCCACTTCTCAATCCAGAATCTCGGGCAGAAGTCCTACAATCAGCAAACATTGCAAAGTCACACTTCAGAGTGAATCAACATCACACTGAAAAACCTTTAAAAATTGCCTAACCTTATAAACATTCTGAAAGAACTTGCAGGGTTTGTAGTCCTTCCCCATCAATTCATTACAGCGATGGAAATCAACGTAGTATGCGAAGCACTGCCGTTCTTTGCGTACCTATAGAAGCCGCGAATTTATAAGGAATTCCAAGTACTTCAGGATATTCGGGATAAATAAGAATTGTGTTTTTGCACACTTCAGCGACCGCATTAGCGAATGTATATACCCGCTTTGAGGTCTACGACAACGAGAAAATACGAAGAACAGCTCTTTAACCTGAGGAAAGCGAGCATCATATGGTGCAGCCCACAGTAGCTCCTTCTTTAGTTTCTCGTTATTCTCCTTTTTAAACCACTCAGGAGAGTCCGGATGACGTAAAGCAGTTGAAAACTCGTTCTGAATAGTAGAAACAGTAAACGAATTCACGACATGAACTAACCATGAGGAACTCAAACCTAAAGTCTTTTCTACAAACGAGAGGCGAAATCGAGAAGAAACAGTGTCTAAGCAACAGCTGAACAAAAATGAAAGAACCTGGTGCTTCATTAGGCGCTCGTACATAGTTGGTGGCACGTGGACGTCACTCGGCATGCCTGTATCACGGAGCGCAGCATCAGATTTCAGAATCGAGATCACACGAGCATTTGAAGGAACACAACGAACAGCTATTGAATGAGAACACAACAAGACACACACCTACTCAAAGTAACAGAAGAAAACCCTCCAAAACACTAAACAACCTATCTGTTTGGCAAGCAAAGAGCAATGAATGGATCAGGAACGGCCGCACACTTGCGCGTACACTACACAACGAACGGCACGATAACGAATAGAGCGCGGTAATGACCAGCACTTTGTGCTGCCATCGTCGCATACTAAAGAAGAAGCCCACGGCGTGCCCCTCCCCACTACTGCCACCGTCCATGAGGAGACTGACTACCGAGTAAATCAAATGGGTTCCGGTGACGCCTACATTTAGTTTGACAAAATCCTTCTTCCGTCGACAAGCCATCGACTGGTTAGAAAGTCTGGCAAAAAAACCCTACGTTGCGAAGTGAACTAGAGAATAGTGTGCGCATCGAAGTCAACATGTGCGGTCCATAGAGCCCGCCACGTCGAAATCGGTGCACCTGGTCGCGTAAGGATTAGCACATAGCTCCTGACGTCGAGTGATGAGTGCCTTCCGTATGGGACCGCGCTAAATTCAGCTTACGAACTAGTGCAACTATCACTGTAGGTATCCACTGTCAATGTAGGTGCTGATTTTTTGATAAGGGAAGGTGCTGATAAGATAACTAGAAGAATTGAGGGTTTAGAACGTCACAGAAGTGTAGAGAAGATTTTGTCGGATCACTCTAACGGTACGTTTTATACTTTTTACCATATATTACTGTGGTACACTATTCAGTCACATAGTGATCAGCATTTGGAAGTGTTTCGAAGATTATCTTGAGTGTAAATCGGTATTTCTCGTGTCCGCCCACAACTGGGTCTCATCATTCCTGTTGAAAATAATAGTTAATTGGTCAAAAATTGAATTTTGTATAACTCACATTGTGGACGAACCTTGCTTTCCGGCAGTTACAGTTGAGGAGTTGGAAAGATAACACGGTTACCAGATATGCTTAGTTTTGTTGCTGTAAAGGTGTAGCTAGGGCGTGTGTGGCGCAGTGGTAGGAGGGCGTCCTGCAGTACACACTTGGGATCGACCTCCGCACACGCGACTCACCAAGGCTTCCATCCCTCTGGGGTCGGCAAATTGGTACAAGACTAGTGTGGAAGGAAAGCAGCACTGGGTCGATACATCATTAGCCCACCGCGCGTCATTGTAAAGCCCAAATATGCATTCGAGCACCTCAAACGATACTTAATGAAGTCGAATGCATGGCGCATCCCTCAGCGATTGATCAAC
Organism: Angiostrongylus vasorum; assembly: GCA_018806985.1. Classification (NCBI taxonomy): domain Eukaryota; kingdom Metazoa; phylum Nematoda; class Chromadorea; order Rhabditida; family Metastrongylidae; genus Angiostrongylus; species Angiostrongylus vasorum. Next base: position 1,330,827 of record JADANN010000445.1, read on the forward strand.
GCCGAGAGCTTTATCCTTTATTGTTTAAAGGTGTTGCTGTTAATGTTTACTATATGCTTCTAAACAAACGTTCGTGATCACTTCGGCTTCATCTCATTGGTCGATGATGGAATTCTATGTTTGAATTATGTCACTAGACGAACAGCTGAACATTGACCGGCTCATGATATTAGCTTAAGAAGAGACATCAGCTAGTAAGAAACCGCATACTATGGGGGATTCCTATTGTTAACACACCAATCAAACAGGGTACAGCTCAAGAAAGGTCAGATGAAGGTAGAGGCCAAAACATTAGCTCACTGAAAGTTTTACAACAAAGGCTGTAAGCTGAGCAATCCAAAAGGATGTTGATTATTCATGCCGAGGTTAATTAACAGTCGTTTTACAAAAGTGAATTCTTAGTCGAAGTTGATGATTTGCCGTTGTTGTACAAGACACTTTGCATTTACTCAAACTCAAAAGGAAAGTAATGGTCGATCTTAGGGACAAGATTTCTCATTCGAAGCTTGCCTAAGATCCAAACTTTCAAAAGATCAATTGATTTACGGTGGCAAAATAATAAAACATGCGTTCTGTTGGTGACGGTCCCTAGTGGTCTTTATCTCAATTGAGAAAGTTCATTGTGATTGCTGTTGTCTTCGAATACACATGAATTACATGTAAAGGCCAATCAACAGGTTCAAATACTGGCAATGTGGATGAATTGTTCGAATTCACCAAAACAGTGATGGATCACTTTTTAAGAATATTCCAGAAGATTCGGGTTATTAAGGCGCTCCGTTTTTCGGCCATCGTCATTCTATAATTCATCCATCGCTTTCTCCCTTTCTTCCTTTTGTTTCCTCTCGCTCTTTCTCATCTATCTCCATCATGATACCATCGACGTTACTTCTTATAATAAATCTTCTTGTTTGCCGTTTTGGACCAATTTTGTTGGTCGAGAAATATTGAATACTACGGTCTTGAGCCATGTCAACGGTCGACGATATCAGCTTCGATCTCCATCGGCTTCTCATCGAAAGTGAGAGTGAAGTGCGAGATGAGGGGACATCGGGCAGATTCCCGTGTTTTTGTCAAAGAGAATGGAGAAAGTGAATCGAGGAAGAAGAATAAAAGTGTTGCTGATATCAATGAGGAACGGTTATGTAATGTGACCGGCAGATTCTTATGGGCAATTTGTGGCTCACATTTGCTCAGTGATAGCGATCGAGACGAACGGATATCTCCGCGAAACGTTTCATGGAAGGCGAGCGGCAAACGTTACGAGATGAGACGGTTATCTATTTCGCGATTAAGACTGGGATGATTCAAGCACCATATCTGAGAGATTATTGGAGCTCAAGTGGTGGTCTTGTACGGTAGCCTGTCGGTCTCCTTATTATGGTAAGAGATAGATTTGAAACTCTGCTGGCAAACCTACATTTGGCCAACTATGCCGAATAATATACGGGCTTGGAAAGCTCATGTTTATAGACAAATCCGTTGTGACATCTTGAGGTGAAGGTCGAGTCGCCTTCCGGTAGCATTTCTCGCAGTAGAAGCACAACCACACACTCAAATTATTCAAACTGCATTCGAAAGCTGGCTGCACCTACAAATTTTGGTGTGAACTGGTAGCAATTTCTGAGTAACTGGAGACGTGGGGCGCCATTCCATCTGCTCGGTAAAGTAAACTATCCTTTCACTGATAGTAGCTGCACGAGTATACTCTTGGCTGATGGTTTGCTGTGGAGAGGAACACATCTTATCGACAGCTGTAGGAAAAACAGGTAGGCTTTTCCGCCGCGGCTTATCATTCAGAAGCTGAATAGTGTAACGGCTCACAGCACAAGAGTATGAAGAGCATTCGAGAAAGCGAATAATAGTGGCGAGCCGTTTGTGGAATACCTCAAACTTGGGTAATTAAACCTTTATTCATACATGTATACTATTTACACAACAATACAATGAGGTTATGCACAACAAACTACAAATAAGGTGGTTCAGTGGATTTCTTATGGACAACAAACTACAAATGAGGTGGTTCAGTGGATTTCTTCTTCTTTCTAATAAAATGCCTTAACAATAATGCATGCACCAATGTAACGGCTCACAGCACAAGAGTATGAAGAGCGTTCGACAAAGAGAATAATAGTGGAGAGCCGTTTGTGGAGTACCTGTGAACGATGAGAGCATCGAAATCATGTCAACACGTATGCGAAAATCAACGATAACATTAACGTAATAACAATGCAAGAGCTAACTGAGAAATAAGAGCAAGATAATAACAATGCAAGAGCTAACGGAGGAATAAGGGCAAGAGCGAGAGTTATTACAATTCCTATCACTACGACCTAAGCAAATGAAAGTATAAGGAAAGATCAATCGGGAGAGGGGCAATGATTGAGCTGGCGACGGCGTTCACCAAGGCGTCGCCTGGCCAAATGCCAGTGGCGGTAGGCGTGGCTGCGTCCCAGCGAGCGGCTTGCCCATTGGCCATAACTGGACATAGACGCAGGGTACGCACGCGTCGTTGTAGCAACGCGGTCTCCATCGACCCATGGGATGCATTGATTAGGTAGATAGAGAATTTCGAGGATTGATAGAGGAATTCTCTATAGTCCCACCCCCCCCTTACTATAGGAGTGGGCTGGACGGTGAATGATGTCATAGCTTGAGTGGAGTTTCGTGGGTCGAATGTTATAGTGGTGACTCGGCGATTCGCTTCCTTCTTAACCGTTTACTTCGGGGTAATTTTCTGGCTCACGTTCCTCCTCGCCTTGCGAAAAATGGGTCCTTTGTGAATCTATCGGTGTGTTGTTGTCACGTGATCGAGGTCGAAGATTATAGCGTTGATTCTGAATTCCCTACCGCGCTTTGCGGAACTTGAGTTGGCGACTCCATCTCTTCACTTTTTTCCTAACTGTTTTCTCTGTTGGGCTGCCTTCTAGTTCAAGCGGAATCAGTAGATTAATTGGTCTCCTTGTGATACGTCCGGTTGGTAATTTGAGTTGTGCTTCTCGGATCGCACCACTTTCTGACTGTCTCAAGTGGATGATGCGCGCCATTTTCCACGTGTTTCGTGGCAGAATTGGATCGTGAATTAGTACCACCGTACCTATGGTTGGAGTTAATGGAGTGCCTCGTTTGTTGTTTATATTGAGTTTGTGAGTCTCTCGAAGGCTTTTTCAAGTATTCTTGGCTCCAAATACTCCAATATTGTTCTGTCAGATTGTGACTTGATGCGAGAGCATCCTGCACTTCCTTTCGCGTGCGTAATAATGCTGCCTCTTGGGGTGGAAGATACGTCTTATCGTCTTCTTCTTCACTGCTGAACTCGAATGGATATGTTATTATCATGTCTCGCTGGATAAAGTCGATTGGTCGTAAGGTAACCAGGTTGTCAGAGCCTTCTTCTTGGTATGAGAGAGGTCGACTGTTGAGATTTCCCTCTATTTCTACCAAGAGGGTTTCCAATTCCTCCGTTGTTGGGATCGTCCTTTGCAATACTTTGTATAAAGAGTATTTTACCGACTTTATGAGACGCTCATAAAATGCCCCCTGCCACGGAGCATACGGCGTAATTGTCCTCCATGTTACTCCCTTTGTTGCCATTGTATTTGCTAGTGACACATCGTTAATAACGGGAAGAATTGCCTCTTGTAGAATTTGTTCGCTCAGTAGGAAATTGGATGCGTTATCAGATGTGATAGTTTTAGGCACTCCTCGTCTGGCAAAAAAATCGTCTTAGGGCTAGCAGGAAATCATTCGTCGTTACGCTGTGTACGAGTTCTAGATGAAGTAGTCTGGTTGTCGCACACGTGATGATGATGCCGTAGACCTTTGTCGTTCCATCATTATTTCTCGCTGTTAGTGGTCCGAAATAGTCTACTCCTACATGCTCAAACGGACGTGATCGTCTCACTCTTCTTTCTGGAAGGTCATCCATCGGCGGATATTTGTAGGGGAGATTGTTCATCCTTTGACAGGGTACGCATTGTCTTATAACTTTCTTAGCGATTTTGCCGTATACTCCTCATCCAGAATCTTTCGCGTGCGTTAGCTATGGTGTGGCCTGTTGCATTGTGGAACGGGAGATGTGCCTCGACAACTATTAGTTCTGCTAGTGCCGTTTTAGAGCTGATTAGAATTGGTTGCTGAGCTTCACGTGGCAGGACTGCCTTGTTTAATCTGCCTTTGCACCGAATGATTCCCCATTCATCGTGATATAACTTTAAATGTTTATAATCCTTCAATGATCGTAAAGAAAAATGAACTGCTTGGTGGTTTCGTATCACAACTCGCAAGGCTGCTTCTTGCTCTATGGCCGTGATGCATGCTTCTGTTGACATTACGTGGAGTTCTGGGATATTCTTGTATATCCGGTCACGCAGTTCCTTCCGTACCTTAGAGCTGGTTTTGCTTATAAATCTGAGAACATATGCAGTTGTTCTCTTTGCTCTTGTGAGTCTATTGAATCGCTTCCAGTCGAGTAGTTCTGCGACGGGTGTGGTGGCTACTGATGTCGCTGAGGATACTTGTGCCCTTTGTGTGCTTCCTTGCTGTAATGTAAAAAGATGTTGGCCTTTTTTGTTCGTGTATTTCCTTAATGAATGCCGGTCCTTTCCACCATATGTGGTCTTTTAATTCGAACTTGTTTAGTCCTCTTGTAGCACAATCAGCAGCATTTTGATCAGTGGCTATGTAGCCAAATTGTACGGGTGTTGGTAGGTTTTCCACTATTCGGCGTATTTCCTTTATGCGGTTCTTCACCAACACTCCTGCGGTATTGTGCGCCTCCTTGGACCGTATCCAGCTGAGCGCGACTTCTGAGTCCGAGAGTATAGTTATATTTGTGATAGAAGTGAGGTTGTTTAGTGATGTATATATTGAATATGCTAACCGTGCTGCCAATGTTAATGCATTTAGTTCAAGTTTTGGAATTGTGGGATTGTCCCTGACTGATGGTAACTTAGACTTCGCTGCGAGTAGTTGTGATTCATCATTGGAAACAATGTAGGCGCAAGTGGCCATGCAATGTTTGCTAGCATCCGCGAAGAGAATCAGCCTGGATGAAACTCCAATCTGGGCTACTTTTCGTGGAATGAAGGTTTCAAATCCGTTAAAATCATCAACTATTTTTCCCCACTGGTCTCTGTGTTCGTTTGACAGAGGACTGTCCCACGTATAGTCGAAGTTCCAGAGGTTTTGAAGAAATTGCTTTCCTCTTAATGTGAGTGGCGTGAGCCACCCCACAGGATCGTAGATAGCAGCTACCTGTTCGGCGATTGCACGTTTGGTCAGTTTTGGTTTTGTTGGATATCTGCATGAGATAAGCAGTTTATCCTCCGTGGAACGCCAAGGTATGCCTAAGACTTTTTGTAGACTATTTGATGCTCGATCCCTTTGAGGAATTTGCTGTAGAAAGTCCTTGTCGTTTGAAAGAAATTCACGTAAATTCATGTTCAAATCATTGAATATCTGCTTTGTTTCTTTGTATGCCGACACTGCTTCTTGTGTTGACGCTACCGTTAAAATCACGTTATCCACATAAGTGTTACTGATGAGGTGGTTGACGAATTTAGGGTCATTTTGACAGTTATTTAAATGGTGTTTAATTGTTCCTGCTAGAAGGAATGGTGAACAATTGAGTCCAAACGTAACTCGTGTAAATCTGTACACGGTTATGTTCCTTGGTTCCAGAGGTTGTGAGATATCTCGGATCCATAGGAATCGTGTCGCGTCTCTATCTATTTCGTGCAGCCGTATTTGTAGGAAAGCCTTTTCGACGTCGCTAATCATTGCGACATTTCCGATGCGAAACCGAAGTAAAATGTCGTATATTTGTGGTAGGAATAGTGGACCTTGATGAAGGACATCGTTTAATGAGGGGGCCTTCTTGAGGTGAGCAGATGCATCGTAAACAATTCTCAACTTTGTGGTTTCTTTGTTCGGAGTGAGGACCGCTTGGTGTGGAAGGTAATGTATTACTGCTCCTTTTGTTGGTCTTGATTCGTCAACTTCTTCAATGATATTTTGATCTAGTTGTTCCTTGATGGTTTCGTGATAACTTTGGAACATAATTGGATCATGCTTTAGTTTGGCTATTGTCGCCTGTAATCGTTTTACTGCGATGCTTTTGTTATCAGGTAATGTGCCTGCATCATCTCTCCAAGGGAGGCGCACATAATAGCCGTCTTCCCGTTTTTCTATTGTTCTCTGGAACTCTTCCCAGATCTCGTCGTTCTGTTGCTGTCGTTCTTGTGCGCTTGGTCCTGTGTATTCATGGATTCCTGATGACTCTAGTGACCAATATTTTTCCCATGACTGCTGTTCAGTTATGTGCTGACCTGCATATGTGGCATCTGTCCTCAGAGGTACCGTCTCTCTCGATTTGTCGCTTCGGTCGTGGAGCGTTCCTGTCATAAGATATCCAAGTTTGGATGGGATTAATTTTAATCCTGATGGCAATGTTCTTGCTGGGTTTGTTCCGCTATCAAGCATGGCGAGAGAATCTGAGCATCCGAGAAGGATTTGTGGACATATGGTTTTAAGATCTGGATTGATCGAGAGCTTTAATTTTATGATTTTCGAGAAATTCTGTGTCCTGTCCGTTTAGATTTAGGCGTTCTAACGGTTGTGTAATCTTATCGATTCTAGTTGCCGTAATTTCGTGCACTGATCCAAAGACATCCTTCAATTTCAACGTAGTGACGCCGCATGTCCTAGTAATCGGCTCTGAGTCACCGAATGTGTGGATGGTTAATTCCATGGAATCACTATTTCGTAGTTGAAGGCGATTGGCTAGCGCATTAGTAATGAATGTGCGGTCAGAACCTGTATCGAGGATGACGTCCGTTATTTCTTGTCTCGTCTTGTCGGGATTGAACACTTTCGCCTGTCCTGCCAAAATTTGACTGTTCGGTGCTTGTTCCCTCTTAGCATGAAGAACGACAGTGTCCTCAGGCCCACGTCTCTTCAGACGTTACTGTATTGATTTTTGATGAACTGGGTTTCTTTTTCCCTTGGAGTGGTATTTGGTATTTTCGTAGGTGCGTTTGTTCTGTCACTTGTGGTATTTCCTCCTTTTCTCGGTCTGTATTCCGCTGTTACGTGCTGTTACCTACAAATGGAAGTGTGGTGTCCGTGCTTATTGCAATTTCGGCAGGGGCCTGCTTTACAGTCTGGAAGCTGATGCAATGATGAACCGCAATTGTAGCAGAGATTACGAGTTTTAATAATTTGTACTCTTTCTTGTTGAGTTCTTGTCTCCGCACAATCGTTTGGTGAGTGTCCTACTTTGTTGCAGTAGAAGCATGAATATCGTGTACTTTTGAACGTCCTTTCTGGCTGATTTATGTGTTGCATTCTTAACATGGGCCTCTCTTGCTCTTGGTCCCGTAGTTCGAGTTCCTCCCTTATGTAGTCTTTGACATCCTTCAGCAGTTCGCATTTGTATCTTCTCCTTTCTGTCGTCCTTTTTGCCGCGCATGCCGTTGAATCTCTGTTGTGAATTTTTCTATCCTGATCTTCAAGGCGTTTCGTCTTTGCTTCTGTTGTACGTAATCTATGTAACAGATGACGGACGAGGGCTTGTTTATTGTCGTACTTTCTTTCTTTCAAATGCTGTATTACTATTGAATAAGTACTATGCGATATTTGATACTGTTTGACGCATTCTTTTGCTTTTCCCTGAAGAGCGTCCAGCAGATAGGTCATTTTTTGGAGGTCGTCCATTCGGCGTGAGTGCACATTATAATTGAATGCTCCCCAAAATGCTTCCCACTCCCTTATGTCTCCGTTGAATTTTGGAATAGGGATGGGTGGTAGATTAGTGAGAGGTGGATAGACGTCTGAGTCCTTTAGCACGATAGTCTCGGTGCCTTCCAACGTTTTTTCTTAAGTCGAGAATCTTAGAGAGACAGCGTTCCGCTTCGTCGAGGTGTTCCACTGTTTTTTTCTACGTTCATGTTGGCAGCGCGTTGCAGCTCGTCTTTTGCTTGAGTATTGGGGTTTTGCTGGAGTTGGTCTGCCATCATGGCGTAAGCATCTAGCGCGGTCTGGACGGTGTTCCTATCATGCTCAATAGCTGATTTGGCTTGTTCTATTTTCCTTCGCCGTATAGTAATGTACTCGATCCTGCTGGTTTGCTCCGATGGCAAGCTTATTGGTGTGTCTATTTCGTTTTCATAGCTATTTAAGGTAGACAAGAGGCGGTTAATTGCCTTTGTTAATACTCCTTGACGAGCGGAGAGGACAGTTGTCATTCTTTTTTTTTGAATTTAATCTAACGTACTCGAAGGTAGTTTCCCTTGTTGAGGTTTGGCCAGTCGCGGGCGTGTCCGTTGGTGCTTGTTCCTTTGAGTTCGAGTCGAGTTCGTCAATGCATCAATGTAACGGCTAACAGCACAAGAGTATGAAGAGCGTTCGACAAAGAGAATAATAGTGGCGAGCCGTTTGTGGAATACCTCAAACTTGGGTAATTAAACGTTTATTCATACATATATACTATTTACAGAACAATACAATGAGGTTATGCACAACAAACTACAAATAAGGTGGTTCAGTGGATTTCTTCTTCTTTCTAATAAAATACCTTAACAATAATGCATGCACCAATGTATGTTTTATGTCATGAGAACGATGTTGTTAGCAATGCGAAGATGGTGTTATTCCCGACCATCCATAAACTAGCGGTCTCAAAGATTTGGGTGTTTACCGCTACACTACGCGACCAATCGTGAATGAGCTGGAAACCCGTAGTGTTGATATCGATGCTGGGAAACCATTAATAACATTGTGAGACTCGGACAAATACAATTCCTAACAAACCAATTGAAACCTGAGGAATCAGCGAGATTTGAACTCGCGTTACTGGATTCAAAGTCCACGGTGTTTACCGCTACACTCCCGTAAACATACTGCGACCTATCGTGAATTCGCAAAAAACTGGTACCGTTGCTTCCGCAGGTAGATCGCGACAAGGAACGCTGTTAGCATGCAGAGATACAATGATCAACATACGAATCGAAACCTGAAGTCCCGGCGAGATTCGAACTCGAGTTACTGGATTCCATGTCCAGGGTGATCACCATTAACAACAATGTGACACTCGGAGAGATGCAATGCCTAACATACGAATCAAAACATCAGGTCACGTCGAGATTCGAACTCGCGTAGTGGACAAAAAACCCTAGGGGTTAATCGCTTGACTATGTAACATATACTAAAAATTACGCGTTCACGAAAACTGGTTCTGTTCTTATCGCAGGTATTTCACGATAAGCAACACTGCAAGATTCGCAGAGGTTCGATGCTTAACACACGAATCGAAACCTCAGGCCGCGGAGCCGACCATGAATCCTCGGGAAACTCGCAGTTTCGATATCGACGGCGGATCACCGTTAGCAGCACTGTGACACTCGGACAGATGCAATGCCTAGCATACGAATCAAAACCTCAGGTCACGTCGAGATTCGAACTCGGGTAGTGGACAATAAACCCTAGGGGTTAATCGCTTGACTATGTAACATATACTAAAAATTACGCGTTCACGAAAACTGGTTCTGTTCTTATCGCAGGTATTTCACGATAAGCAACACTGCAAGATTCGCAGAGGTTCGATGCTTAACACACGAATCGAAACCTCAGGCCGCGGAGCCGACCATGAATCCTCGGGAAACTCGCAGTTTCGATATCGACGGCGGATCACCGTTAACAGCACTGTGACACTCGGACAGATGCAATGCCTAGCATACGAATCAAAACCTCAGGTCACGTCGAGATTCGAACTCGGGTAGTGGACAATAAACCCTAGGGGTTAATCGCTTGACTATGTAACATATACTAAAAATTACGCGTTCACGAAAACTGGTTCTGTTCTTATCGCAGGTATTTCACGATAAGCAACACTGCAAGATTCGCAGAGGTTCGATGCTTAACACACGAATCGAAACCTCAGGCCGCGGAGCCGACCATGAATCCTCGGGAAACTCGCAGTTTCGATATCGACGGTGGATCACCATTAGCAGCACTGTGACACTCGGACAGATGCAATGCCTAACATACGAATCAAAACATCAGGTTCCCGGCGAGATTCGAACTCGAGTTACTGGATTCCATGTCCAGGGTGATCACCATTAACAACAATGTGACACTCGGAGAGATGCAATGCCTAACATACGGATCAAAACTAGAGGTTCCGTCGAGATATGAACTCGCGTAGGGGACAATAAAGCCTAGGGGTTAACCGTTTCACTATGTAACATGTACCACCAAATTACGTGTTCACGAAAACTAGTGCTGACTTTTTATTGCAGGTATTTCACGACAAGCAACACTGCAAGATTCGCAGAGATTCGATGCTTAACACACGAATCAAAACCTCAGGCTGCGGGACCGACCATGAATCCTTGGGAAACTCGTAGCTTCGATATCGATGGTGGATCACCGTTAGCAGCCCTGTGACACTCGGACAGATGCAATGCCTAACATACGAATCAAAACCTCAGGTTCCCGGGGAGATTCGAATTCGCGTTACTGGATTCAAAGTCCAGGGTGTTTACCGCTACACTACGGGACCGACTATGAATCCTCGGGAAACTCGTAGTTTCGATATCGATGGCGGATCACCGTTAGCAGCACTGTGACACTCGGACAGATGCAATGCCTAGCATACGAATCAAAACCTCAGGTCACGTCGAGATTCGAACTCGGGTAGTGGACAATAAACCCTAGGGGTTAATCGCTTGACTATGTAACATATACTAAAAATTACGCGTTCACGAAAACTGGTTCTGTTCTTATCGCAGGTATTTCACGATAAGCAACACTGCAAGATTCGCAGAGGTTCGATGCTTAACACACGAATCGAAACCTCAGGCCGCGGAGCCGACCATGAATCCTCGGGAAACTCGCAGTTTCGATATCGACGGCGGATCACCGTTAGCAGCACTGTGACACTCGGACAGATGCAATGCCTAGCATACGAATCAAAACCTCAGGTCACGTCGAGATTCGAACTCGGGTAGTGGACAATAAACCCTAGGGGTTAATCGCTTGACTATGTAACATATACTAAAAAATTACGCGTTCACGAAAACTGGTTCTGTTCTTATCGCAGGTATTTCACGATAAGCAACACTGCAAGATTCGCAGAGGTTCGATGCTTAACACACGAATCGAAACCTCAGGCCGCGGAGCCGACCATGAATCCTCGGGAAACTCGCAGTTTCGATATCGACGGTGGATCACCATTAGCAGCACTGTGACACTCGGACAGATGCAATGCCTAACATACGAATCAAAACATCAGGTTCCGGCGAGATTCGAACTCGAGTTACTGGATTCCATGTCCAGGGTGATCACCATTAACAACAATGTGACACTCGGGAGAGATGCAATGCCTAACATACGGATCAAAACTAGAGGTTCCGTCGAGATATGAACTCGCGTAGAGGGACAATAAAGCCCTAGGGGTTAACCGTTTCACTATGTAACATGTACTACAAAATTACGTGTTCACGAAAACTAGTGCTGACTCTTTATTGCAGGTATTTCACGACAAGCAACACTGCAAGATTCGCAGAGATTCGATGCTTAACACACGAATCAAAACCTCAGGCTGCGGGACCGACCATGAATCCTTGGGAAACTCGTAGCTTTCGATATCGATGGTGGATCACCGTTAGCAGCACTGTGACACTCGGACAGATGCAATGCCTAACATACGAATCAAAACCTCAGGTTCCGGGGAGATTCGAATCTCGCGTTACTGGATTCAAAGTCCAGGGTGTTTACCGCTACACTACGGGACCGACTATGAATCCTCGGGAAACTCGTAGTTTCGATATCGATGGTGGATCACCGTTAGCAGCACTGTGACACTCGGACAGATGCAATGCCTAACATACGAATCAAAACCTCAGGTCACGTCGAGATTCGAACTCGGGTAGTGGACAATAAACCCTAGGGGTTAATCGCTTGACTATGTAACATATACTAAAAATTACGTGTTCACGAAAACTAGTTCTGTTGTTATCGCAGGTATTTCACGATAAGCAACACTGCAAGATTCGCAGAGGTTCGATGCTTAACACACGAATCGAAACCTCAGGCCGCGGAGCCGACCATGAATCCTCGGGAAACTCGCAGTTTCGATATCGACGGCGGATCACCGTTAGCAGCACTGTGACACTCGGACAGATGCAATGCCTAGCATACGAATCAAAACCTCAGGTCACGTCGAGATTCGAACTCGGGTAGTGGACAATAAACCCTAGGGGGTTAATCGCTTCGACTATGTAACATATACTAAAAATTACGCGTTCACGAAAACTGGTTCTGTTCTTATCGCAGGTATTTCACGATAAGCAACACTGCAAGATTCGCAGAGGTTCGATGCTTAACACACGAATCAAAACCTCAGGCCGCGGAGCCGACCATGAATCCTCGGGAAACTCGCAGTTTCGATATCGACGGTGGATCACCGTTAGCAGCACTGTGACACTCGGACAGATGCAATGCCTAGCATACGAATCAAAACCTCAGGTTCGCGGGGAGATTCGAATCTCGCGTTACTGGATTCAAAGTCCAGGGTGTTTACCGCTACACTACGGGACCGACTATGAATCCTCGGGAAACTCGTAGTTTCGATATCGATGGTGGATCACCGTTAGCAGCACTGTCACACTCGGAGAGATGCAACGCCCTAACATACGAATCAAAACGTCAGGTCCCGTCGAGATTCGAACTCGGGTAGTGGACAATAAACCCTAGGGGTTAATCGCTTCACTATGTAACATATACTAAAAATTACGTGTTCACGAAAACTAGTTCTGTTGTTATAGCAGGTATTTCACGATAAGCAACACTTCAAGATTTCGCAGAGGTTCGATGCTTAACACACGAATCGAAAACCTCAGGCCGCGGGACCGACCATGAATCCTCGGGAAACTCGCAGTTTCGATATCGACGGTGGATCACCATTAGCAGCACTGTGACACTCGGACAGATGCAATGCCTAACATACGAATCAAAAACATCAGGTTCCCGGCGAGATTCGAACTCGAGTTACTGGATTCCATGTCCAGGGTGATCACCATTAACAACAATGTGACACTCGGAGAGATGCAATGCCTAACATACGGATCAAAACTAGAGGTTCCGTCGAGATATGAACTCGCGTAGGGGACAATAAAGCCCTAGGGGTTAACCGTTTCACTATGTAACATGTACCACCAATTACGTGTTCACGAAAACTAGTGCTGATCTTTATTGCAGGTATTTCACGACAAGCAACACTGCAAGATTCGCAGAGATTCGATGCTTAACACAGCGAATCAAAACCTCAGGCTGCGGGACCGACCATGAATCCTTGGGAAACTCGTAGTTTCGATATCGATGGTGGATCACCGTTAGCAGCACTGTGACACTCGGACAGATGCAATGCCTAGCATACGAATCAAAACCTCAGGTTCCGGGGAGATTCGAATCTCGCGTTACTGGATTCAAAGTCCAGGGTGTTTACCGCTACACTACGGGACCGACTATGAATCCTCGGGAAACTCGTAGTTTCGATATCGATGGTGGATCACCGTTAGCAGCACTGTCACACTCGGAGAGATGCAACGCCTAACATACGAATCAAAACGTCAGGTCCCGTTGAGATTCGAACTCGCGTAGTGGACAATAAACCCTAGGGTGTTAATCGCTTCACTATGTAACATATACTAAAAAATTACGTGTTCACGAAAACTAGTTCTGTTGTTATAGCAGGTATTTCACGATAAGCAACACTTCAAGTTTCGCAGAGATTCGATGCTTAACACACGAATCAAAACCTCAGGCCGCGGGACCGACCATGAATCCTCGGGAAACTCGCAGTTTCGATATCGACGGTGGATCACCATTAGCAGCACTGTGACACTCGGACAGATGCAATGCCTAGCATACGAATCAAAACCTCAGGTTCGCGGGAGATTCGAATCTCGAGTTACTGGATTCAAAGTCCAGGGTGTTTACCGCTACACTACGGGACCGACTATGAATCCTCGGGAAACTCGTAGTTTCGATATCGATGGCGGATCACCGTTAGCAGCACTGTGACACTCGGACAGATGCAATGCCTAGCATACGAATCAAAACCTCAGGTCACGTCGAGATTCGAACTCGGGTAGTGGACAATAAACCCTAGGGGTTAATCGCTTGACTATGTAACATATACTAAAAATTACGCGTTCACGAAAACTGGTTCTGTTCTTATCGCAGGTATTTCACGATAAGCAACACTGCAAGATTCGCAGAGATTCGATGCTTAACACACGAATCGAAAACCTCAGGCCGCGGAGCCGACCATGAATCCTCGGGAAACTCGCAGTTTCGATATCGATGGTGGATCACCGTTAGCAGCACTGTGACACTCGGACAGATGCAACGCCTAACATACGAATCAAAACATCAGGTTCCGGCGAGATTCGAACTCGAGTTACTGGATTCCATGTCCAGGGTGATACCATTTACAACAATGTGACACTCGGAGAGTGCAATGCCTAACATACGGATCAAAACTAGAGTTCCGTCGAGATTTGAACTCGCGTAGGGGACAATAAAGCCTAGGGGGTTAATCGCTTTCACTATGTAACATATACCAAAAATTACGTGTTCACGAAAAACTGGTTCTGTTCTTTATCGCAGGTATTTCACGATAAGCAACACTGCAAGATTCGCAGAGGTTCGATGCTTAACACACGAATCGAAAACCTCAGGCCGCGGGAGCCGACCATGAATCCTTGGGAAACTCGCAGTTTCGATATCGACGGTGGATCACCATTAGCAGCACTGTGACACTCGGACAGATGCAATGCCTAACATACGAATCAAAACCTCAGGTTCCGGCGAGATTCGAACTCGCGTTACTGGATTCCATGTCCAGGGTGATCACCATTAACAACAATGTGACACTCGGGAGAGATGCAATGCCTAACATACGGATCAAAACTAGAGGTTCCGTCGAGATATGAACTCGCGTAGAGGGACAATAAAGCCTAGGGCTAACCGTTTCACTATGTAACATGTACCACCAATTACGTGTTCACGAAAACTAGTGCTGACTTTATTGCAGGTATTTCACGACAAGCAACACTGCAAGATTCGCAGAGATTCGATGCTTAACACAGCGAATCAAAACCTCAGGCTGCGGGACCGACCATGAATCCTTGGGAAACTCGTAGCTTCGATATCGATGGTGGATCACCGTTAGCAGCCCTGTGACACTCGGACAGATGCAATGCCTAACATACGAATCAAAACCTCAGGTTCCGGGGAGATTCGAATTCGCGTTACTGGATTCAAAGTCCAGGGTGTTTACCGCTACACTACGGGACCGACTATGAATCCTCGGGAAACTCGTAGTTTCGATATCGATGGTGGATCACCGTTAGCAGCACTGTCACACTCGGAGAGATGCAACGCCTAACATACGAATCAAAACATCAGGTTCCCGGCGAGATTCGAACTCGCGTTACTGGATTCAAAGTCCACTGGGTGTTTACCGCTACACTCCGTAAACATACTGCGACCTATCGTGAATTCGCAAAAACTGGTACCGTTGCTTCCGCAGGTAGATCGCGACAAAGGAACGCTGTTAGCATGCAGAGATACAATGATCAACATACGAATCGAAACCTGAAGTCCCGGCGAGATTCGAACTCGGGATTACTGGATTCCATGTCCAGGGTGATCACCATTAACAACAATGTGACACTCGGAGAGATGCAATGCCTAACATACGGATCAAAAACTAGAGGTTCCGTCGAGATATCGAACTCGCGTAGTGGGACAATAAACCCTAGGGGTTAATCGCTTGACTATGTAACATATACTAAAAATTTACGTGTTCACGAAAACTAGTTCTGTTGTTATAGCAGGTATTTCACGATAAGCAACACTGCAAGATTTCGCAGAGATTCGATGCTTAACACAGCGAATCAAAACCTCAGGCCGCGGGACCGACCATGAATCCTCGGGAAACTCGTAGTTTCGATATCGATGGTGGATCACCGTTAGCAGCACTGTGACACTCGGACAGATGCAATGCCTAACATACGAATCAAAACCTCAGGTTCCCGGGAGATTCGAATTCGCGTTACTGGATTCAAAGTCCAGGGTGTTTACCGCTACACTACGGGACCGACTATGAATCCTCGGGAAACTCGTAGTTTCGATATCGATGGTGGATCACCGTTAGCAGCACTGTGACACACGGACAGATGCAATGCCTAGCATACGAATCAAAACTCAGTTCGCGGAGAGATTCGATCTCGAGTTACTGGATTCAAAGTCCAGGGTGTTTACCGCTACACTACGGGACCGACTATGAATCCTCGGGAATCTCGTAGTTTCGATATCGATGGTGGATCACCGTTAGCAGCACTGTGACACTCGGACAGATGCAATGCCTAGCATACGAATCAAAAACCTCAGGTTCCGGGGAGATTCGAATTCGCGTTACTGGATTCAAAGTCCAGGGTGTTTACCGCTACACTACGGGACCGACTATGAATCCTCGGGAAACTCGTAGTTTCGATATCGATGGTGGATCACCGTTAGCAGCACTGTCACACTCGGAGAGATGCAACGCCTAACATACGAATCAAAACGTCAGGTCCCGTTGAGATTCGAACTCGCGTAGTGGACAATAAACCCTAGGTTTTAATCGCTTCACTATGTAACATATACTAAAAATTACGTGTTCACGAAAACTAGTTCTGTTGTTATAGCAGGTATTTCACGATAAGCAACACTTCAAGTTTCGCAGAGATTCGATGCTTAACACACGAATCAAAACCTCAGGCCGCGGGACCGACCATGAATCCTCGGGAAACTCCCAGTTTCGATATCGACGGTGGATCACCATTAGCAGCACTGTGACACTCGGACAGATGCAATGCCTAACATACGAATCAAAACCTCAGGTTCCGGGGAGATTCGAATTCGCATTACTGGATTCAAAGTCCAGGGTGTTTACCGCTACACTACGGGACCGACTATGAATCCTCGGGAAACTCGTAGTTTCGATATCGATGGTGGATCACCGTTAGCAGCACTGTGACACACGGACAGATGCAATGCCTAGCATACGAATCAAAACTCAGTTCGCGGAGAGATTCGATCTCGAGTTACTGGATTCAAAGTCCAGGGTGTTTACCGCTACACTACGGGACCGACTATGAATCCTCGGGAATCTCGTAGTTTCGATATCGATGGTGGATCACCGTTAGC
This sequence comes from Angiostrongylus vasorum, assembly GCA_018806985.1. Taxonomy (NCBI): domain Eukaryota; kingdom Metazoa; phylum Nematoda; class Chromadorea; order Rhabditida; family Metastrongylidae; genus Angiostrongylus; species Angiostrongylus vasorum. The sequence goes on from JADANN010000445.1 coordinate 1,348,086, forward strand.
AGCACTGTGACACTCGGAGAGATGCAATGCCTAGCATACGAATCAAAACCTCAGGTTCCGGGGAGATTCGAATTCGCGTTACTGGATTCAAAGTCCAGGGTGTTTACCGCTACACTACGGGACCGACTATGAATCCTCGGGAAACTCGTAGTTTCGATATCGATGGTGGATCACCGTTAGCAGCACTGTCACACTCGGAGAGATGCAACGCCTAACATACGAATCAAAACGTCAGGTCCCGTTGAGATTCGAACTCGCGTAGTGGACAATAAACCCTAGGGTTTTAATCGCTTCACTATGTAACATATACTAAAAATTACGTGTTCACGAAAACTAGTTCTGTTGTTATAGCAGGTATTTCACGATAAGCAACACTTCAAGTTTCGCAGAGATTCGATGCTTAACACACGAATCAAAACCTCAGGCTGCGGGACCGACCATGAATCCTTGGGAAACTCGTAGTTTCGATATCGATGGTGGATCACCGTTAGCAGCACTGTGACACTCGGACAGATGCAATGCCTAACATACGAATCAAAACCTCAGGTTCCGGGGAGATTCGAATTCGCGTTACTGGATTCAAAGTCCAGGGTGTTTACCGCTACACTACGGGACCGACTATGAATCCTCGGGAAACTCGTAGTTTCGATATCGATGGTGGATCACCGTTAGCAGCACTGTCACACTCGGAGAGATGCAACGCCTAACATACGAATCAAAACGTCAGAGTCCCGTTGAGATTCGAACTCGCGTAGTGGACAATAAACCCTAGGGGTTAATCGCTTCACTATGTAACATATACTAAAAAATTACGTGTTCACGAAAACTAGTTCTGTTGTTATAGCAGGTATTTCACGATAAGCAACACTGCAAGATTTCGCAGAGATTCGATGCTTAACACACGAATCAAAACCTCAGGCTGCGGGACCGACCATGAATCCTTGGGAAACTCGTAGTTTCGATATCGATGGTGGATCACCGTTAGCAGCACTGTGACACTCGGACAGATGCAATGCCTAACATACGAATCAAAACCTCAGGTTCCCGGGGAGATTCGAACTCGCGTTACTGGATTCAAAGTCCAGGGTGTTTACCGCTACACTACGGGACCGACTATGAATCCTCGGGAAACTCGTAGTTTCGATATCGATGGTGGATCACCGTTAGCAGCACTGTGACACTCGGAGAGATGCAATGCCCTAACATACGAATCAAAACCTCAGGTCACGTCGAGATTCGAACTCGGGTAGTGGACAATAAACCCTAGGGGTTAATCGCTTCGACTATGTAACATATACTAAAAATTACGTGTTCACGAAAACTGGTTCTGTTCGTTATCGCAGGTATTTCACGATAAGCAACACTGCAAGATTCGCAGAGGTTCGATGCTTAACACACGAATCGAAACCTCAGGCCGCGGAGCCGACCATGAATCCTCGGGAAACTCGCAGTTTCGATATCGACGGCGGATCACCGTTAGCAGCACTGTGACACTCGGACAGATGCAATGCCTAGCATACGAATCAAAACCTCAGGTCACGTCGAGATTCGAACTCGGGTAGTGGACAATAAACCCTAGGGGTTAATCGCTTGACTATGTAACATATACTAAAAAATTACGCGTTCACGAAAACTGGTTCTGTTCTTATCGCAGGTATTTCACGATAAGCAACACTGCAAGATTCGCAGAGGTTCGATGCTTAACACACGAATCGAAACCTCAGGCCGCGGAGCCGACCATGAATCCTCGGGAAACTCGCAGTTTCGATATCGACGGCGGATCACCGTTAACAGCACTGTGACACTCGGACAGATGCAATGCCTAGCATACGAATCAAAACCTCAGGTCACGTCGAGATTCGAACTCGGGTAGTGGACAATAAACCCTAGGGGTTAATCGCTTGACTATGTAACATATACTAAAAATTACGCGTTCACGAAAACTGGTTCTGTTCTTATCGCAGGTATTTCACGATAAGCAACACTGCAAGATTCGCAGAGGTTCGATGCTTAACACACGAATCGAAACCTCAGGCCGCGGAGCCGACCATGAATCCTCGGGAAACTCGCAGTTTCGATATCGACGGTGGATCACCATTAGCAGCACTTTGACACTCGGACAGATGCAATGCCTAACATACGAATCAAAACGTCAGGTCCCGGCGAGATTCGAACTCGAGTTACTGGATTCCATGTCCAGGGTGATCACCATTAACAACAATGTGACACTGGGAGAGATGCAATGCCTAACATACGGATCAAAACTAGAGGTTCCGTCAAGATATGAACTCGCGTAGAAGACAATAAAGCCTAGGGGGCTAACCGTTTCACTATGTAACATGTACCACCAATTACGTGTTCACGAAAACTAGTGCTGACTTTTATTGCAGGCATTTCACGACAAGCAACACTGCAAGATTCGCAGAGATTCGATGCTTAACACAGCGAATCAAAACCTCAGGCTGCGGGACCGACCATGAATCCTTGGGAAACTCGTAGCTTTCGATATCGATGGTGGATCACCGTTAGCAGCACTGTGACACATCGGACAGATGCAATGCCTAGCATACGAATCAAAACCTCAGGTTCCGGGGAGATTCGAATTCGCGTTACTGGATTCAAAGTCCAGGGTGTTTACCGCTACACTACGGGACCGACTATGAATCCTCGGGAAACTCGTAGTTTCGATATCGATGGTGGATCACCGTTAGCAGCACTGTCACACTCGGAGAGATGCAACGCCTAACATACGAATCAAAACGTCAGGTCCCGTTGAGATTCGAACTCGCGTAGTGGACAATAAACCCTAGGGGTTAATCGCTTCACTATGTAACATATACTAAAAATTACGTGTTCACGAAAACTAGTTCTGTTGTTATAGCAGGTATTTCACGATAAGCAACACTTCAAGTTTCGCAGAGATTCGATGCTTAACACACGAATCAAAACCTCAGGCCGCGGGACCGACCATGAATCCTCGGGAAACTCGCAGTTTCGATATCGACGGTGGATCACCATTAGCAGCACTGTGACACTCGGACAGATGCAATGCCTAGCATACGAATCAAAACCTCAGGTTCGCGGGAGATTCGAATCTCGCAGTTACTGGATTCAAAGTCCAGGGTGTTTACCGCTACACTACGGGACCGACTATGAATCCTCGGGAAACTCGTAGTTTCGATATCGATGGTGGATCACCGTTAGCAGCACTGTGACACTCGGACAGATGCAATGCCTAGCATACGAATCAAAACCTCAGGTCACGTCGAGATTCGAACTCGGGTAGTGGACAATAAACCCTAGGGGTTAATCGCTTGACTATGTAACATATACTAAAAATTACGCGTTCACGAAAACTAGTTCTGTTCTTATCGCAGGTATTTCACGATAAGCAACACTGCAAGATTCGCAGAGGTTCGATGCTTAACACACGCAATCAAAACATCAGGCTGCGGGACCGACCATGAATCCTTGGGAAACTCGTAGTTTCGATATCGATGGTGGATCACCGTTAGCAGCACTGTGACACTCGGACAGATGCAATGCCTAACATACGAATCAAAACCTCAGGTTCCGGGGAGATTCGAATTCGCGTTACTGGATTCAAAGTCCAGGGTGTTTACCGCTACACTACGGGACCGACTATGAATCCTCGGGAAACTCGTAGTTTCGATATCGATGGTGGATCACCGTTAGCAGCACTGTCACACTCGGAGAGATGCAACGCCTAACATACGAATCAAAACGTCAGGTCCCGTTGAGATTCGAACTCGCGTAGTGGACAATAAACCCTAGGGGTTAATCGCTTCACTATGTAACATATACTAAAAATTACGTGTTCACGAAAAACTAGTTCTGTTGTTATAGCAGGTATTTCACGATAAGCAACACTGCAAGATTTCGCAGAGGTTCGATGCTTAACACACGAATCGAAAACCTCAGGCCGCAGGGAGCCGACCATGAATCCTCGGGAAACTCGCAGTTTCGATATCGACGGCGGATCACCGTTAGCAGCACTGTGACACTCGGACAGATGCAATGCCTAGCATACGAATCAAAACCTCAGGTCACGTCGAGATTCGAACTCGGGTAGTGGACAATAAACCCTAGGGGTTAATCGCTTGACTATGTAACATATACTAAAAATTACGCGTTCACGAAAACTGGTTCTGTTCTTATCGCAGGTATTTCACGATAAGCAACACTGCAAGATTCGCAGAGGTTCGATGCTTAACACACGCAATCAAAACCTCAGGCTGCGGGAGCCGACCATGAATCCTCGGGAAACTCGTAGTTTCGATATCGACGGTGGATCACCGTTAGCAGCACTGTGACACTCGGACAGATGCAATGCCTAACATACGAATCAAAACATCAGGTTCCGGGCGAGATTCGAACTCGCGTTACTGGATTCCATGTCCAGGGTGATCACCATTAACAACAATGTGACACTCGGGAGAGATGCAATGCCCTAACATACGGATCAAAACTAGAGGTTCCGTCGAGATATGAACTCGCGTAGGGGACAATAAAGCCCTAGGGGTTAACCGTTTCACTATGTAACATGTACCACCAATTACGTGTTCACGAAAACTAGTGCTGACTTTATTGCAGGTATTTCACGACAAGCAACACTGCAAGATTCGCAGAGATGCGATGCTTAACACACGAATCAAAACCTCAGGCTGCGGGACAGACCATGAATCCTTGGGAAACTCGTAGCTTTCGATATCGATGGTGGATCACCGTTAGCAGCACTGTGACACTCGGACAGATGCAATGCCTAACATACGAATCAAAACCTCAGGTTCCGGGGAGATTCGAATTCGCGTTACTGGATTCAAAGTCCAGGGTGTTTACCGCTACACTACGGGACCGACTATGAATCCTCGGGAAACTCGTAGTTTCGATATCGATGGTGGATCACCGTTAGCAGCACTGTGACACACGGACAGATGCAATGCCTAGCATACGAATCAAAACTCAGTTCGCGGAGAGATTCGATCTCGAGTTACTGGATTCAAAGTCCAGGGTGTTTACCGCTACACTACGGGACCGACTATGAATCGCTCGGGAAATCTCGTAGTTTCGATATCGATGGTGGATCACCGTTAGCAGCACTGTGAAACTCGGACAGATGCAATGCCTAACATACGAATCAAAACCTCAGGTTCCCGGGGAGATTCGAACTCGCGTTACTGGATTCAAAGTCCAGGGTGTTTACCGCTACACTACGGGACCGACTATGAATCCTCGGGAAACTCGTAGTTTCGATATCGATGGTGGATCACCGTTAGCAGCACTGTGACACTCGGACAGATGCAATGCCTAGCATACGAATCAAAACTCAGTTCGCGGAGAGATTCGATCTCGAGTTACTGGATTCAAAGTCCAGGGTGTTTACCGCTACACTACGGGACCGACTATGAATCCTCGGGAAACTCGTAGTTTCGATATCGATGGTGGATCACCGTTAGCAGCACTGTGACACTCGGAGAGATGCAATGCCTAACATACGAATCAAAACATCAGGTCACGTCGAGATTCGAACTCGCGTAGTGGACAATAAACCCTAGGGGTTAATCGCTTCACTATGTAACATATACTAAAAATTACGTGTTCACGAAAACTAGTTCTGTTCTTATCGCAGGTATTTCACGATAAGCAACACTGCAAGATTCGCAGAGGTTCGATGCTTAACACACGAATCGAAACCTCAGGCCGCGGAGCCGACCATGAATCCTCGGGAAACTCGCAGTTTCGATATCGACGGCGGATCACCGTTAGCAGCACTGTGACACTCGGACAGATGCAATGCCCTAGCATACGAATCAAAACCTCAGGTCACGTCGAGATTCGAACTCGGGTAGTGGACAATAAACCCTAGGGGTTAATCGCTTGACTATGTAACATATACTAAAAATTACGCGTTCACGAAAACTGGTTCTGTTCTTATCGCAGGTATTTCACGATAAGCAACACTGCAAGATTCGCAGAGGTTCGATGCTTAACACACGAATCGAAACCTCAGGCCGCGGAGCCGACCATGAATCCTCGGGAAACTCGCAGTTTCGATATCGACGGCGGATCACCGTTAGCAGCACTGTGACACTCGGACAGATGCAATGCCCTAGCATACGAATCAAAACCTCAGGTCACGGCGAGATTCGAACTCGCGTTAGTGGACAATCAAAGCCCCTAGGGTGTTTAATCGCTACACTACGTAACATATGACTAGATTACGTAGTTCACGAAAACTGGTATCTGTTCGTTATCAGCAGGTATTTCACGACAGAGCAACACTGTCAAGATCAGTTCGCAGAGAGATTCGATGCTCAACACACGAATCGAAACCTGTCAGCTGCCGCGGAGCCGACCATGAATCCTCGGGAAACTCGCAGTTTCGATATCGACGGTGGATCACCGTTAGCAGCACTGTGACACTCGGACAGATGCAATGCCTAGCATACGAATCAAAACCTCAGGTCACGTCGAGATTCGAACTCGGGTAGTGGACAATAAACCCTAGGGGTTAATCGCTTGACTATGTAACATATACTAAAAAATTACGCGTTCACGAAAACTGGTTCTGTTCTTATCGCAGGTATTTCACGATAAGCAACACTGCAAGATTCGCAGAGGTTCGATGCTTAACACACGAATCGAAACCTCAGGCCGCGGAGCCGACCATGAATCCTCGGGAAACTCGCAGTTTCGATATCGACGGCGGATCACCGTTAGCAGCACTGTGACACTCGGACAGATGCAATGCCTAGCATACGAATCAAAACCTCAGGTCACGTCGAGATTCGAACTCGGGTAGTGGACAATAAACCCTAGGGGTTAATCGCTTGACTATGTAACATATACTAAAAATTACGCGTTCACGAAAACTGGTTCTGTTCTTATCGCAGGTATTTCACGATAAGCAACACTGCAAGATTCGCAGAGGTTCGATGCTTAACACACGAATCGAAACCTCAGGCCGCGGAGCCGACCATGAATCCTCGGGAAACTCGCAGTTTCGATATCGACGGTGGATCACCATTAGCAGCACTGTGACACTCGGACAGATGCAATGCCTAACATACGAATCAAAACCTCAGGTCCCGGCGAGATTCGAACTCGAGTTACTGGATTCCATGTCCAGGGTGATCACCATTAACAACAATGTGACACTCGGGAGAGATGCAATGCCTAACATACGGATCAAAACTAGAGGTTCCGTCGAGATATGAACTCGCGTAGAGGGACAATAAAGCCCTAGGGGTTAACCGTTTCACTATGTAACATATACTACCAAATTACGTGTTCACGAAAACTAGTGCTGACTGTTATAGCAGGTATTTCACGACAAGCAACACTGCAAGATTCGCAGAGATTCGATGCTTAACACACGAATCAAAACCTCAGGCCGCGGGACCGACCATGAATCCTCGGGAAACTCGCAGTTTCGATATCGACGGTGGATCACCGTTAGCAGCACTGTGACACTCGGACAGATGCAATGCCTAACATACGAATCAAAACCTCAGGTTCCCGGGCGAGATTCGAACTCGCGTTACTGGATTCAAAGTCCAGGGTGTTTACCGCTACACTACGGGACCGACTATGAATCCTCGGGAAACTCGTAGTTTCGATATCGATGGTGGATCACCGTTAGCAGCACTGTGACACACGGACAGATGCAATGCCTAGCATACGAATCAAAACTCAGTTCGCGGAGAGATTCGATCTCGAGTTACTGGATTCAAAGTCCAGGGTGTTTACCGCTACACTACGGGACCGACTATGAATCCTCGGGAATCTCGTAGTTTCGATATCGATGGTGGATCACCGTTAGCAGCACTGTGACACTCGGAGAGATGCAATGCCTAACATACGAATCAAAACATCAGGTTCCCGGGCGAGATTCGAACTCGCGTTACTGGATTCAAAGTCCAGGGTGTTTACCGCTACACTACGGGACCGACTATGAAACCTCGGGAAACTCGTAGTTTCGATATCGATGGTGGATCACCGTTAGCAGCACTGTGACACTCGGACAGATGCAATGCCTAGCATACGAATCAAAACCTCAGTTCGCGGAGAGATTCGATCTCGAGTTACTGGATTCAAAGTCCAGGGTGTTTACCGCTACACTACGGGACCGACTATGAATCCTCGGGAAACTCGTAGTTTCGATATCGATGGTGGATCACCGTTAGCAGCACTGTGACACTCGGAGAGATGCAATGCCTAACATACGAATCAAAACATCAGGTCACGTCGAGATTCGAACTCGCGTAGTGGACAATAAACCCTAGGGGTTAATCGCTTCACTATGTAACATATACTAAAAAATTACGTGTTCACGAAAACTAGTTCTGTTGTTATAGCAGGTATTTCACGATAAGCAACACTGCAAGATTCGCAGAGGTTCGATGCTTAACACACGAATCGAAAACCTCAGGCCGCGGGAGCCGACCATGAATCCTCGGGAAACTCGCAGTTTCGATATCGACGGCGGATCACCGTTAGCAGCACTGTGACACTCGGACAGATGCAATGCCTAACATACGAATCAAAACATCAGGTCACGTCGAGATTCGAACTCGGGTAGTGGACAATAAACCCTAGGGGTTAATCGCTTCGACTATGTAACATATACTAAAAAATTACGTGTTCACGAAAACTAGTTCTGTTCTTATCGCAGGTATTTCACGATAAGCAACACTGCAAGATTCGCAGAGGTTCGATGCTTAACACACGAATCAAAACCTCAGGCCGCGGGACCGACCATGAATCCTTGGGAAACTCGTAGTTTCGATATCGATGGTGGATCACCGTTAGCAGCACTGTGACACTCGGACAGATGCAATGCCTAGCATACGAATCAAAACCTCAGGTTCGCGGAGAGATTCGAACTCGCGTTACTGGATTCAAAGTCCAGGGTGTTTACCGCTACACTACGGGACCGACTATGAATCCTCGGGAAACTCGTAGTTTCGATATCGATGGTGGATCACCGTTAGCAGCACTGTGACACTCGGACAGATGCAATGCCTAGCATACGAATCAAAACCTCAGGTCACGTCGAGATTCGAACTCGGGTAGTGGACAATAAACCCTAGGGGTTAATCGCTTGACTATGTAACATATACTAAAAAATTACGCGTTCACGAAAACTGGTTCTGTTCTTATCGCAGGTATTTCACGATAAGCAACACTGCAAGATTCGCAGAGGTTCGATGCTTAACACACGAATCGAAACCTCAGGCCGCGGAGCCGACCATGAATCCTCGGGAAACTCGCAGTTTCGATATCGACGGCGGATCACCGTTAGCAGCACTGTGACACTCGGACAGATGCAATGCCTAGCATACGAATCAAAACCTCAGGTCACGTCGAGATTCGAACTCGGGTAGTGGACAATAAACCCTAGGGGTTAATCGCTTGACTATGTAACATATACTAAAAAATTACGCGTTCACGAAAACTGGTTCTGTTCTTATCGCAGGTATTTCACGATAAGCAACACTGCAAGATTCGCAGAGGTTCGATGCTTAACACACGAATCGAAACCTCAGGCCGCGGAGCCGACCATGAATCCTCGGGAAACTCGCAGTTTCGATATCGACGGTGGATCACCATTAGCAGCACTGTGACACTCGGACAGATGCAATGCCTAACATACGAATCAAAACGTCAGGTCCCGGCGAGATTCGAACTCGAGTTACTGGATTCCATGTCCAGGGTGATCACCATTAACAACAATGTGACACTGGGAGAGATGCAATGCCTAACATACGGATCAAAACTAGAGGTTCCGTCAAGATATGAACTCGCGTAGAAGACAATAAAGCCTAGGGGCTAACCGTTTCACTATGTAACATGTACTACCAAATTACGTGTTCACGAAAATTAGTGCTGACTTTATTGCAGGTATTTCACGACAAGCAACACTGCAAGATTCGCAGAGATTCGATGCTTAACACAGCAATCAAAACATCAGGCTGCGGGACCGACCATAAATCCTTGGGAAACTCGTAGCTTCGATATCGATGGTGGATCACCGTTAGCAGCCCTGTGACAATCGGACAGATGCAATGCCTAACATACGAATCAAAACCTCAGGTTCCCGGGGAGATTCGAATTCGCGTTACTGGATTCAAAGTCCAGGGTGGTTTACCGCTACACTACGGGACCGACTATGAATCCTCGGGAAACTCGTAGTTTCGATATCGATGGCGGATCACCGTTAGCAGCACTGTCACACTCGGAGAGACGCAACGCCCTAACATACGAATCAAAACATCAGGTTCCGGCGAGATTCGAACTCGCGTTACTGGATTCAAAGTCCACGGTGTTTACCGCTACACTCCCTAAACATACTGCGACCTATCGTGAATTCGCAAAAACTGGTACCGTTGCTTCCGCAGGTAGATCGCGACAAGGAACGCTGTTAGCATGCAGAGATACAATGATCAACATACGAATCGAAACCTGAAGTCCCGGCGAGATTCGAACTCGAGTTACTGGATTCCATGTCCAGGGTGATCACCATTAACAACAATGTGACACTCGGAGAGATGCAATGCCTAACATACGGATCAAAACTAGAGGTTCCGTCGAGATATGAACTCGCGTAGGGGACAATAAACCCTAGGGGTTAATCGCTTGACTATGTAACATATACTAAAAATTTCGTGTTCACGAAAACTAGTTCTGTTGTTATAGCAGGTATTTCACGATAAGCAACACTTCAAGTTTCGCAGAGATTCGATGCTTAACACACGAATCAAAACCTCAGGCCGCGGGACCGACCATGAATCCTCGGGAAACTCGCAGTTTCGATATCGATGGTGGATCACCGTTAGCAGCACTGTGACACTCGGACAGATGCAATGCCTAACATACGAATCAAAACCTCAGGTTCCGGAGAGATTCGAACTCGCGTTACTGGATTCAAAGTCCAGGGTGTTTACCGCTACACTACGGGACCGACTATGAATCCTCGGGAAACTCGTAGTTTCGATATCGATGGTGGATCACCGTTAGCAGCACTGTGACACTCGGACAGATGCAATGCCTAACATACGAATCAAAACCTCAGGTTCGCGGGGAGATTCGAATCTCGAGTTACTGGATTCAAAGTCCAGGGTGTTTACCGCTACACTACGGGACCGACTATGAATCCTCGGGAAACTCGTAGTTTCGATATCGATGGTGGATCACCGTTAGCAGCACTGTGACACACGGACAGATGCAATGCCTAGCATACGAATCAAAACTCAGTTCGCGGAGAGATTCGATCTCGAGTTACTGGATTCAAAGTCCAGGGTGTTTACCGCTACACTACGGGACCGACTATGAATCCTCGGGAATCTCGTAGTTTCGATATCGATGGTGGATCACCGTTAGCAGCACTGTGACACTCGGACAGATGCAATGCCTCAACATACGAATCAAAACCTCAGGTTCCGGGCGAGATTCGAATTCGCGTTACTGGATTCAAAGTCCAGGGTGTTTACCGCTACACTACGGGACCGACTATGAATCCTCGGGAAACTCGTAGTTTCGATATCGATGGTGGATCACCGTTAGCAGCACTGTCACACTCGGAGAGATGCAACGCCTAACATACGAATCAAAACGTCAGGTCCCGTTGAGATTCGAACTCGCGTAGTGGACAATAAACCCTAGGGTGTTTAATCGCTTCACTATGTAACATATACTAAAAAATTACGTGTTCACGAAAACTAGTTCTGTTGTTATAGCAGGTATTTCACGATAAGCAACACTGCAAGATTCGCAGAGGTTCGATGCTTAACACACGAATCGAAAACCTCAGGCCGCGGAGACCGACCATGAATCCTCGGGAAACTCGCAGTTTCGATATCGACGGTGGATCACCATTAGCAGCACTGTGACACTCGGACAGATGCAATGCCTAACATACGAATCAAAACGTCAGGGTCCCGGCGAGATTCGAACTCGAGTTACTGGATTCCATGTCCAGGGTGATCACCATTAACAACAATGTGACACTGGGAGAGATGCAATGCCTAACATACGGATCAAAACTAGAGGTTCCGTCAAGATATGAACTCGCGTAGGAGACAATAAAGCCTAGGGGCTAACCGTTTCACTATGTAACATGTACCACCAAATTACGTGTTCACGAAAATTAGTGCTGACTTTATTGCAGGCATTTCACGACAAGCAACACTGCAAGATTCGCAGAGATTCGATGCTTAACACAGCAATCAAAACATCAGGCTGCGGGACCGACCATGAATCCTCGGGAAACTCGTAGTTTCGATATCGATGGTGGATCACCGTTAGCAGCACTGTGACAATCGGACAGATGCAATGCCTAACATACGAATCAAAACCTCAGGTTCCGGGGAGATTCGAACTCGCGTTACTGGATTCAAAGTCCAGGGTGTTTACCGCTACACTACGGGACCGACTATGAATCCTCGGGAAACTCGTAGTTTCGATATCGATGGTGGATCACCGTTAGCAGCACTGTGACACTCGGAGAGATGCAATGCCTAACATACGAATCAAAACCTCAGGTTCCGGGGAGATTCGAATTCGCGTTACTGGATTCAAAGTCCAGGGTGTTTACCGCTACACTACGGGACCGACTATGAATCCTCGGGAAACTCGTAGTTTCGATATCGATGGTGGATCACCGTTAGCAGCACTGTGACACACGGACAGATGCAATGCCTAGCATACGAATCAAAACTCAGTTCGCGGAGAGATTCGATCTCGAGTTACTGGATTCAAAGTCCAGGGTGTTTACCGCTACACTACGGGACCGACTATGAATCCTCGGGAATCTCGTAGTTTCGATATCGATGGTGGATCACCGTTAGCAGCACTGTGACACTCGGACAGATGCAATGCCTAACATACGAATCAAAACCTCAGGTTCCGGGGAGATTCGAATTCGCGTTACTGGATTCAAAGTCCAGGGTGTTTACCGCTACACTACGGGACCGACTATGAATCCTCGGGAAACTCGTAGTTTCGATATCGATGGTGGATCACCGTTAGCAGCACTGTCACACTCGGAGAGATGCAATGCCTAACATACGAATCAAAACGTCAGGTCCCGTTGAGATTCGAACTCGCGTAGTGGACAATAAACCCTAGGGGTTTAATCGCTTCACTATGTAACATATACTAAAAAATTACGTGTTCACGAAAACTAGTTCTGTTGTTATAGCAGGTATTTCACGATAAGCAACACTTCAAGATTCGCAGAGATTCGATGCTTAACACACGAATCAAAACCTCAGG